>JAVGVS010000734.1:0-121992 GCA_032718565.1 Distichodus sexfasciatus
TGTAAAATAAACTTATACTTGCTTATTAAACTGTTTACTAGTTAAATAAAATAATTCAAACCATATTTCTGAAACTAAAATTATTAATCATTTATTCAAATCATTCTCAAAATTAATTAATAAATAATAATTAATTATTATCAAAATTAACTAACATTCTCATTCCCCTCTTTACTACTTTCGCATCTATTTTAGCCAATCTCGACCGCGTCTCCTGACACATTCTGTCTTGACCTCAGTTGGACCCAAGGCCCTTTGTGGCGCAGTGGAACTCTTCAGATGGCGTTTTTTTTTTTCTTGCTGCGGTGGTCTCAGATCTGTTACAAAGGCTTCCTGTTTATATGCTACCTGCTTCAACATCCTGTGGCTAATTAAAACTCCTCAACACCAGATGCCTTCTGTCACCACCCACCGCGCGCTGCTCCCAGGAGAGCTAATGTTGTGTGACAAACCCTATTTTTCCAATCAATAACCAGCACCTAAACATGTCAGTGCTTTAGTCCTGCATCGCACTCGCAATATGGGAGGCATCTTATAGTTTAAAGCCATTTGCCAGGCTTGTGAGAGCGATACAGGAAGTCTGAGAGAGAGAAAGAGAAAGAGAGAGAGAGAGAGAGAGCGAGAGAGCGAGCAAGAAGCTCATTTAAATGAAGGCATTAGAGACACCACTTCCTCTGTAGAACAACACATCAGCCGACATGGCTCTCAGCACCACATCACACCACATCTTCCGTACGGGCCCCCAAGCAGCCGGCGTGCCAACACAAAGTCATGTAGCTCACTAAGGTAAGTCTGCTTTTAATCTCCCTCGACAGCTCACAATAAAGACACTGATTTAAAAAATAACAGGTAAAAGAATCACATAATATCTGCTTCTTTGGAATGGTAACCAGAACTTCAATTCAGATTAGAAAGGTCACATCCCCTTGTACTTTTACCCACAAACACTGCAGGCGTACAATGCAGAATTGTTTAAAGCTGTCTTTTATCATGAACACCATTGTCAATAAATAGGCTACCATCTCTGATCGGAGTTGCAGTCCGTGCTCACAGACCTTCCTGTAACCCAGCTGAAAATACAGAAAAGACATTTTCACATCAACATTTGGAGTGGAGCGCTTCCTCTTTTTATAGCTAGAGTTTATGGACGTGATCAGAACAGTTGTTTTAGGGATTTTTGTTCACTCTACAAATAATATTTCTGATAAGATACTTCTGGTTCTTCCACCTCTCCACTTGAGCTATGACATCTACCGTACATGTGGGCGGCCCGGGGGCTAGTGGGTGTTCAGCAATGAATATGAGACAACATAGGAAATCTGATGTAAAGGAAAAAAAACTTGATACAGAAAATCTTTCATGCAAAAACCACAAGCGAGAGCTTTGTTGAGGCTTACAGACATGAAACGCTATGTTTTGTCTCTGACACAATGAACATTATCTTAAGATATTGTTGCCTTTTTTATAATGTTATATTATCATAGATTTCATAATCACACAGCACATTATAATAACAGCAGTTAGATGTTAGATGTTCTTAGGGGTTGAGGGTATATATGGAAGACCATAAGTGGTTGTAGTGCTTGAGGTAGGAAAGGGGCAGCAGTGGTGATGGCTCTAGCCGACCACCATTGGACATCTTAGCAAGACCCTTAACCAGAAGTAGCTCTAGGAAGACTGTGCCTAAAATTAGAGAATGGAAGTCATTCAGGAGAAGTGCTAAATTTACATGCTATAAATGTACATTTATGCTAAATGCAAATGTGGGTTTCACTTCTACTAAATGCAAGTTTATTTATAAGTCTATTTCGATACAGTTAGGTCAGTGTGGTCACTGTGATCAAAAGAATAAATAGATAAATATATTAAAGTTAAATAACAAACCATAAAGATTGAATAAGTGAAAGTAAATAAAAGTAAACTGAAACCACACTGCAAAAAACCAGTCAGAAAATAAGAAAAAGAAAAGGATAATAAGAAAAAAGGTTCCAGAGTCAAGCAAAATTATCTGCCAATATAGTGAGAACATTTATCTTGTTAAGATCTCTTAAAACAAGAAAAAAAAATCTTTCAATTTTTCCATGTTTTTAGCGTAAATATTCTTAAAATAAGCAAAGTTGTCATGAATTTCTTAACTCGTAGTGGAGAGCATTAGAACCTGTCCGTTCTCTTAATTAAATTTCTTATTTCACTTTAAGAAGTTCTTATAATCAGTACATTTTTCTTAATAAGATAACTGTAGCCAATGTTTCTTAAAATTAGATTATTTATCTTACACATGCAAGACTAGTCAAGTCAGTTATTCTTAAAATAAAAAAACAAGATCTACTTTTTCTTTTTAAGATTTTCTGGCTGGTTAAGATTTCATTTTTTTGCAGTGCAGAGATGGACAAAGTAGCTAACTTCATTACTTGAGTGAAGGTACAGATACCACTTGTCAAATGTTACTCCAATGCAAGTGAAAGTTGTACAGTCAAATTTTTACTTAAGTTAAAGTACTGAAGTACTTGTTTTAAAAAATACTTATATCTTTCACCACATTGTTGCATTATTGCCACAACACTTATAATACCTAATGTTGACTAGCTTGTAGAAGCTGTAGAATAAGGAATTGGTAGAATGTTCCAGAATGAAACAACTTAAACTGATGAAGAAAACCAGTCTTTAGTTTATTTTATGAATTAATTGTAAGACTACACACCAAACAAAACAGCATGGTAGTGTTCTGACACAGCTCTGGCAGTGTGTTCACACATACTGTATCTGTGTATGTTAATCAGGAGGACAGTGCAATAGCTGTAAATGCAGCTCACAACATAACATCGACATTCCAACCTGCGTAAAACCCAGCTCTACACCTCTAGCTTCATGACGATCCAACAGTAACAACGTTCTAATCAAGACAGAAAACGGGAGAACTGTCTGAACCTGGTTTTATAGTTCCAGTCTACAGGTGTGACGTAACTCTACTGATTACTGATAGACTGTCACCTGCCAAACAACCAATCACCTTTTAGAAAAGGGGGAATAACATCCACTTTATCCACAGACTTGAAAGTAACGAGTAACAAGAACCTTGATAGAAATGTAGTGAAAAGTACAGTATTTGTCCTTAAAATGTAGTGAAGTGGAAGTCATAAGTTTCCAAATAAAATACTACTCAAGTGAAGTACAGATCCTCAAAAACTCTACTTAAGTACCGTACTCAAGTAAATTTACTTAGTTACTGTCCACCTCTGACTGAAACTAATATTACAACGAAAAATAAGAGTAATACTGTGAAGACAACAGTCTGATTAATTGAAGGTGAATAACAATAGGCTTCTATTTTGCTCCTTAAGCAATGCTGTACAAACGCAGTACCACGACTCTTTTGTAGGGTAGTACCACTACTACATTGGTTATAATAATGTCTTGTGCCTTTTGGGTACAATTCCTTTGATACAATAAAGGATAATTGATTTGTTTTCCATTTCTAGGTCCTATTTTTACTCCTCGTGAGGTATTCATCATGGAAGACAATAGTTCTTTGACCATCAACTACGAAGTCCATGTGCCTTCATTTTTCCGACTTGCCAGCCTGATATTCTACAGCTTCATCTTTGGGGTAGGCCTGGTGGTGAACCTCACTGCCCTCTGGGTGTTTGCGCTGACCACAAAAAGGAGGAGCTCGGTCACTATCTACATGATCAACGTGGCTATGGTGGACCTTGTCTTCATCTTAGTGCTTCCTTTTCGCATGATCTACTACAGCAAGGACTACTGGCCCTTTGGGGACATCTTCTGCAGGGTCAACTCGGCGCTTACCATCCTCTACCCCTGCCTGGCCCTGTGGCTCTTCGCCCTGATCAGCGCAGACCGCTATGTGGCCATAGTGCAGCCGCGGCACACCAAAGAGCTGAAAAGCGCGCCCAAGGCGGTGATGTCGTGTGCCGCCGTGTGGATCATGACCCTCGGCGGGGCCTCGCCGCTCCTCTTCCTCGACGAAGACCCTGACGCAGCGTCAAACCACACCACGTGCCTGAAGATGCATGACATCGTCTATTTGCGCCGGGACAACCCCGTCCACTTCGTGCGTCTGGCCTTCTTCTTCTTGGTGCCCATGTTCATCATGGTGGGCTGCTACATCACCATTGTGGACAACCTCGTGCACGGACGCACCTCCAAGCTGAAACCCAACGTCAAGAAGAAGTCCATTCGTATCATTGTCACCCTGATCCTGCAGGTGCTTATATGCTTTGTGCCCTTCCACATCTGCTTTGTCTTCCTCATGCTGGAGCCAAGCGGCCAGGACTACAGCACGTGGGGGGCCTTCACCACCTTTCTGATGAACATGAGTACCGTGCTGGACATCATCCTCTATTACATAGTGTCCAAACAGTTTCAGGACCGTGTTATCAGCGTCATCTTGTATAGGAATTACCTGAGAAGCATGCGGAGGAAGAGCAGGCACACCAGCAGCATGCGCTCTCTCAGTAACCTCACAAGTGCCATGATCTGAGGCTATTTGCTGTGAAAAGACTTCAAAACTGGGCTCAACTGACTGTCCTTTATGCACTGACTATGTCCATACATGTAAAAGCATGCTGTTTCGCTGAGGTCGTGCCATTTTTCAAAGCAGTTTAGGAAAAAATGTTGCCACTTTTAAATATTTTACCTAACATCAGAAAACAGTCACCCAGAGGCCCATTTGTGTACACATCTGCATCATGTATTAGGGCCACAGTCCTTTCTAAAACTTCCATATCTCACAATGCAATAAAAACAAAAGCTAAACTTTTGGCAGCTGTTTTTAGTTTAACCTGATTATTAACATCAAATAAGAAACAGTCCAAATTGGTCAGTCAAGTGGCGTGGGTTCATTTGACACTAAATATCTCCAAAGGTTAATGATCATGTGGTATCTTTTTTGAATCATTTTTTTGTGGAACTTGAAACATTGGCAGCTTTCCTTTGTAAAAACATTCACAGACATGTAAAATGCAAATAACGAATTCCGCTTAGTTGTTCGCTCTTTTATAAATACTTATATTTTCTATTAAACAGATTTGAATAATCATTTGTAACTCCATAAAAACAGATTGTCGTGAATCTATGTACTGCACTTTTGCTTTTTAAAAATCTTGCAACTTGAAACGTGAAGCACTTTAAAGCCTTTCAATATACTGTAATATTGTACATATGCTATGAGATATACTACTAAAATATATCAAGAAGAAGCCACAGTCTGAAAAGGTGTCGCTTACCGGATAAATGTTCCAACTCGTTTTCGAGCGGGCGGTCAATTCTTCGGTCGTCCACCAGGTGGCAGTATTGCACAGAGCAGAACTGCACTACAGCCAGTCATGCTGTAGCACATCACCACCAGCAGGTGTCACCAGCGAACAGCACACAAATGAACAAACTCCCGTTAAACAAAGCCACAGTGAAATGGGAGAAGATGCATGTATTCCAACTGCTACCTGGATTTATGGTTTTGGCTCATTTCCAATCAGAATTCCTTACCATTATAATTAAAAAATATTCTGTTTCGTCTGCTTCCATTGTATATGTGAATGGCTTTTGAAACTATGTTTATTACATAATATCTACCCATCTAGCATTTTTTTACACTGGTGCAAAAAATAAAGGGCTGGTGTGTAAAGTTTAGTTCCATTTGTGCCCACTTCTTCTGCTCCAGATTCTCTACTTGAGGTGGGGAGAGTGTCACCAGACCTACAGCTAATTAAGCAGCGCATTAATCTCTGTCAGTGCGGAGGAAACGTGCGCGTTCGGAGCCAGAGGAGAAAAAAAAATCCCCCACAACTGCACGATGCGCGGAGCTCCAACCTGGAGTCTAATGAAGGACGAGCCTCCTCAGGGGGTTAAAAAAGGAAGATTTCAGGGGTAGTTTTGCTCAAGTGCTTACTTTAGGGTCTTGACAGTATTGGAGCAATAAGGGTCAGCATTAAAAAAAAAAAAAAAGACGTGAATGTGCTCACCGCTTTGTTGTCTCTGACGCTATAAAACATCGTGTTCTTCAGCGTGCGAAAACAACATGCCACGTCTGTGATCATAAGATGCTCCGCCATGGGAGTCGATTCCGAAAAGAATCGGATCCTTTATTTAGGGTAACTCGGAATCAAAAGTCTTGGAATCGATTCCTTATAGGTGGCCGACTATTTAGTTACTCACCCATTTTACCAGATGTAGTCATTAATCGTCAACTTCAAGTTTATTCAGCAGAGATATCATAATCTGGCTTCAGCAAATCATTGTCCAATCAGGTTTTCATTCTACCTGCTCAGTTAACCAGGTGCACCGAAGTAAACTGTGCTCGGGCTTTTTATGGCTGGTCCTGCAAGCCAGGTGCTAGTGTTACATGGGGAATAAAAGCTTAATAATGATTTAATAGTTGCGATATTTTCCTTGTTTTTATTGCTGAATATGAAACAGTTATCAACAAGATGTTGCTCCAAACAGTTTTTAGTAGCAGGTGAAATAAACAGATGTGATGTCGTATGAAACTACTATATATTTCTCTTTATTGTATTGTGCCGTTTTGCTATATTTTACTAATTGGTCGGCATTGTATGGCAGCCAGTTATAGTGTTATAGAGTTCAAGGTCAATACAATATATATATTTTTAACTTAAGTAAATAGTTTTAAAAGACCACTTTGCTGCCATATTATTCTTAGAGCTGATAACCATGAAAAAATAACCCTGGAATAAACTATTAAGGCAAGGCAAGTTTATTTATAGAGCACATTATCATACACAAGGGTCATTCAATGTGCTTTACAGAAACAATGTTAAAATGTTAAAGTTAAAGATAAAAAGAAAAAGTAATAAGAAAAGAAATAAAATTAAAGATAAAAAAAAGAAATAAAACGATTAAAAGTGCTCTAAAAATATTTTTAAAATCAGGCACAGTCAACAGCTCAGTCCTCAAGTGTGGGAAACGCAACAGAGAAAAGTGCCGTTTTTAGCATCCGTTTAAAACTTGTCACAGTTGGGGCAGATCGAAAAGTAATGGGCAGTTGGTTCCAGCATTGGGCAGCATAGTGGCTAAACGCCATTTCACCGTGTTTAGTTTCAGTTCTTTTCACCACCAGCTGGCCTGATCCTGCAGATCTTAGGGACCTACCAGGATTATACACATCAAACATATCAGAGATGTAACTAGGGCAACCCGTTTAGTGACTTGTACAGAATTAGTAGTACTTTGAAATCAATTCTGTACTGAACTGGAAGCCAATGCAGGGACCTGAGAATTAGCGTGATGTGATCTCTTTTCTTAGTTCTGGTTAGAACTCTGGCAGCTGCATTTTGAATGAGCTGGAGCTGTCTAATGGACTTTTTAGAGATCCCGGTGAGGAGAGCACTGCAGTAATCAACCCTGCAATAGATAAAGGCATGTAGAAGTTTTTCAAGGTTTTGATGGTCATTAAACCAGCGTTAGTGATCTTGGTTGTGTAGCGCCCCCATATGGCACATTGAGGTATTTCCTCCAACTTTCCTACATGCTACGGCTTGTTGATTAACTGATTAGATCCACCAGATAGAAATAATAACACACATCCATGCTTGAGAAACATTGCCTTTAAATGTTCACACAGTGCTTCAACTACAGTCAATGGCACTAAAACTCAGCCCTTTGTTCTCAGTTTATTCACACAAGGCCTTATGTGTAAAGCAGTTCACACATGTAAATGAAAAGTAAAAAAAAAAGACTGCTAAAGCAACTGAAACTACACAGGGATATTAAATATAGTTGTGTGGTCTTTGTGCTCTTCTACAAATGCTATCACCTCTGAAAAAAAGAATATCAGAAAAAATAAAAGAAATACTTGCACAATTATATACAATATAATGCAATTGCTTTGACTGCATGTATGCCTAGTGATAACAGGATAATGCCATTTTAATGCTGCTGTTTCTATTTTCCCATTAACTTGCAGGCCTCAAAAGGTGCCTAAAGTCAAATTCAAAGCGCAATATTGTCACAAGTTTCAGAAGACAGACACAGCAAACTTCCCAGCATGCACTGTGGGGAGCGAGATGCCACCTGACACACTTCAAAGAAAGTAAACACTCCCTGATGCAGACGGACAGCGCAAGCAATCACGAGCTTCAGTCCAGCCCGTATGATGAATTATCGGGAAGCTTTCTTGGTAATTTCGAATCTTCATAACAAGTGCTTTTGTCGTCGAAAAATTAATGAAAACAAGATTGTCTTTCATTCGAGCTGATTTAGCCGCCTCGGCAGCCAGATGCTCCTCTCTGGGAATAAAACAGTCAGTGCTAAACAAAGCCCGGGGAAAAAAAACTACCTTCTTTTTCGGCAGCTCGCGCTGCAAACAAATCAGCCGGCGCGCACAATGGCCATCTGTTTGTTATTTGATATGTGTGAATACATGTTGTAATGACTTTGTTTGTGAATCAGTCAGTGCACTGGAACACACGAGAGCTCTCCAAGTGCCGGAGTGTTCAAAGCTAATCATATAATTGGACACAATAGTCAATGACAAATGGAGTTGCGCGGAGCCAGCCAGCTGGGAAGTGAATATGTAATCATTGTAAAATCATATCATTTTGCATATTTGAAGACAGCTTAATAGAGTTTGCTTGTCACCACACTATCAAGTGATGATCGGAGGAGGCCACATCGTATTTGTTTTGCGGAATATTGCTCCTGCACATCTCCGGCGAGTTAAATGGAATGGAAACGCTGTTATTTCTAGGCCTAGCAGATGCTATACGTCTTCGGCGTGGTGTGGGATTTATAATGGAATTCAAGCGTTCCGCAGAACTAAAGTAAACACAGATCTAGACTTTGTATATAAAGATCCCAGAATGGAAGCCGTCGAAGTGTCAAATTCACTTCATTAAATTACTGTAGCAGAACTGATGTCTTTAGACACTGATACCTTCAAAGAGTTTGCACCAATTTATCAGTTTTCCAGCTGTTTTAAGCGAAACCTGAGTCGTATCACACACCAGATTCAGGGTTTCATTGACACGGGGCTTCTGGAACACCTGGTTGTGACTGATCAACACTCGCCTTGTCAGTGACGCACACCCACATTAAAACATTCAATGCCACTGCGCTCCCAGCTGCATTTAGGCTGTCGTCACTTGGTCTTTGTAAACTACAAGGCCTGTAAGCAAACTAGTCTGTAAGAGGCTGGTGACAAGTTGAAGTCCAGCCTCCCTTTCCTAGTCACGAGCATGTTAACGCTGGCTTTACTTCACTGCTCATGTTCTGACATATTCAATTTTATAGTTACACCTTTCAGTACAAAGATTGGTTCTATTGTGTGACTGTAATGAAAGCACTGAAAAGAGCTTGCAATGAAGGTGCGTGCTTAAAAGTTGAACATCCAGTTTGTAAACTGAAATATGTTCATGTTTGTGGCTGCTGATATGAAGTACACCCAACTATGTATCTTTATACTTTATTACAGTTTCGCTGATAGTTTTTGTGGCTGCAGTTAAAGTAACGTCCTGAAGCAGTTAGCAAATGTTATGTCACATTACAGCTGCGATGCTATTTTACCACAACACACACCCTGTCCTTCCACTGCTTATGCAGTTGTTTGTCCAGAATGCAGTACAACATATTCTTATCTTTAACCACTGAAGAAATAATCTTGGTTTATTTAATTCTACATACAGCATAGACTTATTTAAAATCTAGCTGTATCTTGGATTCTCTTTCTCCATGTAGACAATGTCATCAATGCTATTTGAGGCAACACCAGATTCCTGCATTAAAGTGCTCCTTTAAGCAAAGAACACCTTGTATGTAGCAACTTAAATTTAGCTCCATTGTGGTGAAGTGTAAAGAAAAACAGCGTTTGATGCCCTTCATCTGGTGCAGCACGTACTGTGTTAAAGCCTCCACATGCCCCGTTCTGCCCCCTGTGGCACCAGTATTTACTCTCAGTAGCTTACGCATAAAGATCTTATCTGGGCAAGAGGAGGAAGAAAAGACTGCACCTTGCACTCCTTAATCTCTATTAAAAGGGATAATCTCCCATAAAGAATGTGCTCAACGCAAAGATGACTCCCATTGACCCAGCAGTTAGCGGAAACGGAGGGAGGAGGCTGGCAAGGCACAGCTTTGATTACAGCCGTGGCTATTTTAGCGCATTGTGCTGTCGCCGAACAAGGCACGGAGGATTGCGGCACCATTAAAGCGAATAAATAATGTAGGGCTGCTTTTCTACACTACTCAGCTAAGTGCCCTGAAACCTTGAGCTCCACTTGTCAGGTTTTCAATAGATTAGGACAAGATTTATTTTAAGTCCACAGAGTAGCATGTTCCTGGGGGCGTCGAGGCGGGGATAGAGTGTTGGGTGCAACAGCCCCGCCGCTGCAGCTCTAATTGTATCACGTGAAGAGGAGTGGCGTGTGGACGGGGAGGGGGCGGGTGGGGGCACAGTGTCAGATCTGGTAAATATTTAATTGGGCCTCGCTTAAAACTTCCACATGATCCAGTGGCTCGCGACAGCAGGACACACAGGGTTTGCATTACAGCTGGGATAAGAGACACGAAAGTTGCAACTCCAAAACACGGCCCGGCTCTAGTCTTACCCAGAGATTTGTGTTAAGGGGAATAGAGCTGAAGCTTAAGTTACCAACACACAGACACTCACACACACACCATCCTGTCTCTGTACACAGTCCTAGTCTCTCTCTCTGTCCTGATTGAACACACACACCATTCCATCCCTCTCTGAGGCACACACCCTCTCCATCTGTCTTTCTCTCTCTCATACACACACGACTTAATTATGACACCCACGATTATACATCCAATTAATACTGCACCTTACCCAAAACGAACTTTTGTATCTCTTCCAAATAAACCTGAATCTCATATACAAACACATTTCTACCATCGCAGAACCATTTGACACTAGGGCTGCAACTAGTCATCGACTATTAAAACGATTAGTCGACTAATCGGATTATAAATGTCATAATTATAAAATGGCTCCGATTTAGCTACCAGCTTTTACATTTAGTATGAGGTTATTTAAATGTTGTGGTAAATAATAAAGACAAGAAAGATAGTTCACTCAAAAGCATATTTTAATAAATAAGTTTCTTCTTTGCCTTATCTAGCCTTAGGCTCCTGGTTTTGTGATGGTACTGAGAAAATGGTAACATACCATTTATGAGCGGTAACATAACATTTACGAGCGAGTGACAAAGGCGTTGGTTACTTTACCGTTTTGCGTGCTTATTAAACGTGTAAGAGCTAACTATTAAATATAATTATAAGCTCGACAAACTATAACTTCTTGGCGTTTAACCGACCCGCCGCTCCTCTTCCTCCGACATCTTTGGTTTTTCTGTAGGTTTTCTGCAGGTTCTTCTGTAGGAAGCCAATCACAAAACCAGGAGCCATCGGCCAATAGGATTCGCAGACAGAAGCTGCCAAAACCCCGCCCCCTCTAAACTGTCCAAACCGCCGCTTCAAACTGTTCAAACTCTGCCCCTAAACTGTCCAAACTGCGCCCCCAACTGCCAACCCCGCCCCCAAACTGTTCAAACCCCACCCCCGCCCCTTTCAAACCATGCGCGTGGAAATCTCACTCGAGCAAAAAAGCCGCCGTCGGTAATCTATCATTTTGTGCGCGACGCAGTATTTAACACATTCGAGAGAAAAATACGTTTGCGCGCAACATTATCACAAATCACAAGACTCGAGTCTCTTCATTTTGTGCTCGAAGTTTCACATTTATACGCGACTTTATAATTTACGCCCGCAAATTTTTGGCGGCAAAGCCATTTTGCGCGCTCTAGTTTTGGCGTTGATGTGACGTCATAGGGCCGTTCTTCTAGCGGTCACTGAATTCTATTGCTAGTTATTTAATCCCACCAGGGTGTGGTGTATTGGTGCACTCTATTGGAAAAGCGGCTCATACTGCACAGGTAGAAAGGAAGGAAAACGCCACCTCGGCTTAAAAATACGCTCATGCACAATTATCGACAATCAAATTCGTCGGCGACTATTTTTATGGTCGACTTTTGTCGACAGTGTCGAATAAACGTTGCACCCCATTTGTCACATACAAAATTGTCCCCACAAAAGACTCAAGTTTTCCTGTCTATTAGTGGGTAATCGGGTCCTCACAAACACCTAGAACCTGCAGACATTCCCTTAGCAAAAAGTAGTATACTTGAAGTTCATTTTATTAAGTATGCTTGAGTATAAGTATAGCAAGTATACTATTAGACCATGTACCTTGTAGTGTACTAGAAAGTATACTAATTTAATACTTTCTTCAGACTAAATTGAACATTTTAAGTTTATAAAAAGTATACTTTAAGTATACTTTATAAGGTCATTTTTAAGATTACAAAGTATACTTTTAGACTTTAGTAGACTTTTCTTATACTTATCAGTATAAGTCAAGTATACTTCACTATACTATTCTTAAGCATATAAAATATAGTATATAAAAGTATACTGCCTCAGTTGTAGTATATTAAGTAAGTATACCCATAGTACACTTGAATAAACTACTTTTTGCAAAGGGTTTCCACCCACCCATTTCCCTCTCTCAAAGTCACGACTCCCGTAATTACTAGATCATGGAAGTATATAATGAGAACGGACTGTAATAAGAATAGAACATTCAAAGTCATTCTTTCCTAATAAGAACTGTTCCTAACACACACCATTTAAATAGAATGTAAATGTAAACGTGATCAATTTAAACAGTTTTCATTTAACTAACCCCTGAAAACCTCGCTCCCCTAACCGCACACAAACACCCACAATTACTGTGTTTCAATAAACTATTAATCTCAGTAACCAAATAATTTTAACAAAAGTGGAATTAAAATTACCGCTATTTCCTGTGATCAAAAATACACTACGTGAAGCAGAGCCGGCCCAAGGCATAAGCGAACTAAGCGGCTGCTTAGGGCCCCGTGGCCACCATGAAATTACATCGTTTTTTAAATTTTTATTTTTTAAATTTATATATGTTTAATATTTCAGTTGATATCATATTGGTAATGAAATCCATTATTCAATTAAAAAAAACAACGCAATATTATTTTAACTGGCTGCTGCAGGATGCATGCACAGTTGGAGTATGACAGCCATACAACAGCATTGTCTACTAGTTTATTTTGCCACTTTTCAGTACACCACATTAAGTATGCCAACTGGTACTGCAAGACCTTGAATGTTAAAGTGCAAATTAATACCTGACTACTCCTGTGGGTTTGCTACTGTTACAATTAAAGATCATAACAAGGGTAAAAACATTGGTATGATGTAAGCAACACAGCTACAAAAAAATAAAATTTATATTGGGTGTGTTAGATTTATAGTGTGCGAATAATAAAGGATTGACAATAATTAGTCATATTGGTGGCACAGAGGGGCCCCCACATAAAATTCTGCTTAGGGCCCCCTGAAGGCTTGGGCCGGCCCTGACATGAAGCATAAACGGTCTGTGTAAGTTGGATGTCCCCATGACGAATAAAGGCAAATCGCAAGCCGAGCGGCAGTGCCTTTTAAAGGCTGCGTAAGTGTTTCGCAGAATTGTGTAACGCGCTCGTCCACGACAGGTCTCTACATTCGTTCAGCAAGAAAAGGCAAAGCAGCGCCCCTGGGGTCACAAATTCCGATGGTCACAGAAATCGGTGGCAGCGGGGCAGTATGGGGGGCACTAAGTCCCTCTCCGCCGCTCTGCTGCTTGCGCCTGCGCCTCACGTAGCCGCCCGGGCGAGCTCAATTACAAGATTGATACTCAGCGAGGAAACTTCATTTAGTTTTACAGATGTCGACTCCGCCAGAGAAAACTCGGCCCGTTGTTTAACATCAGACGACTTCGGCGGAATGACAATAAGAGGGTTGTTATTTCCAACGTTATAACACCAAAGTTTTTGCAGCGCGTTAAATGGGCGTCAATCCCTACGAAGAAGAACTATACTGTGTTACTTAGATGTTCAAAACAAATAGTTTGGATTTCGTTTGCAGTTACGTCCTTCTTCCTGTGTCAAAAGTAAACAGCGGGTAAATGTCGCCAGATGTGACGTAGATGTGGCCATTTTGTACGTGTAGCAGTTTCTGTTTAAGACTTCACTCATAATGTAGTGTAGTTCCGACGTCGGCTCACTCCATCTTTTTATTCTCGCATGTACCCACTCCCCACAGAACTTCACACCCAGCATGAAGCATCTTTCATAGTTATGTTGAATTTTATTCCAACTAAAAGGTTGTGTGCCCCTTTAAAGCTCCCACCCATCACTGCCTGTGAGAGAGGAACCCGAGATAGACCTTTATACCGTACAACACCTAAGCAGATATTTGCTGAAGTTACGAGGACATCTCTCTTGCATTTCAAATGCACCCCCTCTACATTTTCATCTTAATTCGATTACACTGGCGTTGTGTCTGAGTGAGCGATCTGTTTCGCCTCAAGACGGTCCCTTAATCACTTTCACTTGAGGCCTCATCCCTCTAAACAGGCCGCAACTGTTCTGGACTTTTACCAAGGAGGACTTGATTGAGACATTAAAAAAAATACATTTGGGGAAGCAAGGGAGGGAATGAGGGAGAGGGGGAGGAAGAAAAAGACAAAGCTGAGGAAGCGGCGTGTTGTCAGAACGCCTCACAGTTCGTTTCCGGTGGTGTTGCTGAGACACTGCCTGTCGCACGTTCTCCATTAAGAGAGCTGTAACGGCGAGGCGAACAGATGGCTGCTGGCCTGCTCTGTCCTGCATCTCCTCACAACTGCCACCCATCTTTGTGTCCATTAATCTTCCCCTCCGTATTCCTGCAGCACAACTATATTAAATAGCTCGGGAGAATCAGAGAGAAACAAGGCAGCACGGCTGTCAGGAAGGCGAGAGAGAGGCATCAGTCCCGCTCCTCTCTCCTCTAAACACTCCTGTAAAACAGCACCAAGAAAATCATTCCGCCTTGAACCCGACCCTATAAAAGCGCTATCCTGGCTGGGGAAACAATAAATGCTCATTACAAGGGAGCTGCCCAGGCTGCACAGGACCTCACAGGCCCAGCTAAAGGAAGCAAATACATCTGATTCCGAATGTAATTGGACAGGACAAGTGTTTCCGCCAGGGCAGGCTTGGGGACTTTACAATATGGCGTAGCTGGTTAGAGCTAAAACACTCAGAGCCTGGACCAGCATCACTAAACACCTTCCTCCGTCCCACAATTTTTCCATGCCCTCTCTCTATTCACATTTGTAAAAATATTCAGAAATTGAATGTACATTTACATTTACATCTCGTCCAGAGCAACCTCCTTTTCCTAATTACTGGAGCAGTCTTCCTGGAGTAACTTGGTGTAAAGGGTCTTGCTCAGGTGCTCAACGGGGATAGTGATATTAAAGTGAGTGATTATTGTTGTGAATCATTGTGAACGCAGCATAGCACAGAGTGCACCACAATGAAATGTTTGGACATTTTTTACTATGATTAAGTTAAATAAGGTGAATGTATGTAAGTTTTAAACTCATAGTCATGAGTCAGATTGGCTGAGGACAAAGTAACATATGGCTCTCAATGAGTGCTCTCTTATGCACAATGTGAGACAAAAAAAAAAAAAAAAATCCAATTTAGGCGACTAAGAACTGAAAATGTGTCCCTCATGTCATGTGTGGTCACAGTGGTGGCCGGCCGTGATGGGCATTTTCAGCATTGGCATGCTGGGCTAAAAATCTGTGGTCTAACGTGGAAGTGGCAGAAACGCATTAAGGTGTGCAGGGCCAGTGAGAATTTATGAGAGAAGCATCACCATGACAAAGATTTCAAAATGCAACTCTATTTGGGCCCCTCTGCTGTGTCCATAGCAGTCAGTGGCTAAATTGAAAAATCAATTCCAATTTCAATGATTGGAATAAAGAACACCAGGAGTTGGAGATAAAAAGGCGTTTTTTTTTTCCTGGATCCCCTTTAATTGGAAAGTCATTTCTTCAGGGTATTCTAATGGTTCTGAAGGAAGATTGCGAAATAAAGTTGATGAGCTGGAGGGAGGTTAATAGCTTGTGTGTATGTGTGTGCACACATGTATGTATGCGTGAATAAGCGAAGGTGTGTATGTGTGCGTGTGTGTGTTTTCCTTGCACAGCATCCATCTAACCTTTCCTTCTGACAGAGGCACGAAATGAAGAAAAATCCCAGGCTCCAGAGGTTTGCTCAGGCTCTGCACTTTCGCCTCCACGCTTTGTTGTGCTGGGGAAAAAAAACAGATCACAAGCACTTTACACTAGTTCAGTGACAACTCGCTTGACGGGGCTATATAAGAAAAATCCCAACTGTAATGTTTAAGAATATCTAAGAGCACCACGTCAAAGCTCATTAAATTTAAATGTATACGGATAAAATCTGTTGTCTCAGTAGCACGCTAAACATTAAAATTACTCCTGAATGACTGAACTGGCACATCATTTATTTTACATGCTAATAAGTTAATTATTATTTCTTTTATCAGGCATATACAGTATCTGAAACACACACTTTAATAAACATAAAAATGACTTACCAAGAGAATGTCTTCAGCTAGATGCTAGAGGTCATCCATTAGAATTCTAAACACTATTGAAAAACTATTGATATTAAATATCTGATATTAAAGGTATTTAAGTATGAAAGTATTTTGTTAGTATTATTAAAGAAACACTAGATACTTAGTATTAAGCTTTGGGGTTTTTATTCACTTGTAAATTATATAACCCATAGTGGAACTACACTTTAATTCCAAAAATAATGAGAACCAGACCAATGGTATATAATAACCAGAACAAGCTTCCCTGTGCTCTACAAATTCAAGATATAGGAATTTGCACCAGTAGCTACATAAAAGCTTAGAGGCGGTGATATCACCAAACAGAAAATAAGGCCTGTCACTTTAGGAACATTTAATGTGCAAAATGTACTGTTGTCAAAATGAACTGAGGTAAAAAGTACATTACATTCACTATAACTGTAGCTGAGAGTGAAAGTTATTCATTTTAATTGTGGTAGAGAGTGAAAGTGGTTAATATTGATGATACTATTCTCTGTCCAAGTAAAACATACTTAATAATACTTAAATACAGTAACAAAGTACAATTATTTGAGTGAATCCAGTACCTCAGACAGTCGTTGCCAATCCTGAAGTTAATGTTGTTAAGTTGAATCAGGTGGGTCGGAATCAGTGTTGGGGCGTAAGGAGTTTCATGTAACAAAATTACATAATTTAATTACAAAATAAAAGTAACAGTAATCAGTTACATTACTTTGAAAAAATGTGTAATTAAATTAGTTACTTTCAGGAAATATTCAGGATTACAATTTCAGTTACATCTCAATATCTTCTGCAGAAACACTGGCTATATGTTTAATAATATTATTGTTTTGCCATTTTTTCTTGTGCACAACATCCTCCATTTGCAGCTGAAAGTCTGATACTATTCTGATATGTCTAATTGGTTCTCTTATCATGTTTGAATTTGCAACACCCACTTGCTGCTGGATCTACAGCCTACAAGCGGTCTGAGCTGCAGTTGCGAGGAGGCCTACAATGCCAGATAGGAACTACAATATAGGCCTAGCCCATTGCAGGAAATAAAAATGAGCTGTAGTGAGCACACGCTATATGCACAATCAGTCCCACACCAATAGACAACTGCTTATTCAGTCAAATGTTGAACGTCAAATATTTGATTTAGCAGGCATAGGTATTCAAAGATCAGCATGATCTCACAGTAAAGCGGCGTTGAGGTGTTGAAGTCCGACACGGCGGTTGCTGTGTTGAGGGAGTTTAAAAGGATTCTGACAGCAGTCAGTGTTGAGTAATGCTGTAAGGTTAACCAGGATTCAAAAACTGAAAATGGTTGACAGTTGAGAAAATTCATTCAAAATGTAGAAAAGTAATCCAAAAGTAATCAAATGTAATTACTTACATTACTTTGTTAAAGCAATTGAAATAGTTACACTACTATTACATTTTAGATAGGGTAACTTGTAACTGTAACGCATTACATTTCCAAAGTAGCTTTCCCAACACTGGTCGGAATATGTGAGGATCACTTAAACTAAAACTCTGGTGTCGTTTATGGCAGTATGTTAGAATGCACCCTATATCTGTACTCTAACGTAATGCAATTCCCCAAATGTTCCAGCATTTAAGTGGCTCTGTTCTCTTTGTCATTGCTAAACAGAAAATAAAGGACAAACATGTTCAGTTGTTACTGGAGAAGCAATAGTCATCATTGAGCAAAGGCTCAATAAAAGCAGATTATAGACAGAGACAGGATATTTACAGATACTGCAAAGGTCAAGAGATTGTGTCTGGTCCAGATGTGTGTGTGTCGTTGTGTGTGTGGGTGTGTGTGTGTGGGAGTGGTGTAGCAGAGGAAAAGCACACAAGAACTCTGGTTGGTTTCATTTCCTGGGAAGAAAGGAAAAGTTAAAAGGTGGCCCCCGAACAAATGAAACTCAATTTCACGGCACATTATCCCTCCCTGTTCCCTTCTCCTGCCTTTCATTTTCATTAAGACCACAGACAAGCATAAATTAATAATTACTGCCCGAACGTCTAAATGCAGGCCGCACTCCTGTAGCCTTTCATTTTCCTCTGTGGCCTTGCATGTTCATGCTTGCAAAATGTTAATTTAGATAATGTGGCCTGCCCCTTGTCAGATAATTCTGTTTGGTGCTCTCACTAATACATAATGGTCTTTCTGATTAGATGACATTAAGTCTATCTTGTGTTCAATCAAGCCGTACCGATTTCCTTCCTCTCCGAATCAAAGATGGCCAGACGGGAAGAACAGAGAGTCAGATATTTGCAAAGTCTTTGATAGTTTTGCACTTTATTTGGTTTAATGGTATGGTGAATGTCAGACCAGGCTGAGTCATTAAGTGTAATTAACGAAGCTCCAGCTAATAGAGTTAGCGTGGAGACGGCGCTCGTGCGTAGGATGGTCTGGTGCAAAGAGCCCCACTGGCTAGAGGATAAACAGTGGAGAGGTTATTATAGTCCATGTGAGCAAGATGAAACTCGAGACGGTTGCTGTTGACTGGAACAAAAGCGCACCAACTAATCTATCTCATAGAGGCTCGGCAAATTATGTTTTGTTCACTTTATTTGGAACACGGCTGTAGCGAATAAAAGACTCAGCTGTAGCTAATAGAACCAGTGCTAAACAGAGCCAGGTGAAGACAGCCTGGGGTTTGTTTACAGACATAATTCACCTTTCCCTGTGATATTGGCTGAAAGTTCAGACCCAAATGGTAGCAGATGAGCGGGTAAGTCTCTCATAACTAAAAGGGGAAAAAATAATCATGAAATGATCGGAGCTTAAAAACATATTCAACCAAGTTCCTGAAGATCCTTCTAAACACAGTGTGCTGGCCAAATTAGCATTTTTGTCTTAGAGAACACCAGAAAAAAAGCAAACAATGTTAACAGTCAGTGGAACCGTATAGTCACTAAATGCCCCTGTAATTTAACTTTCAAAAAGCTTTTATCTAATGTAATAGATACTAGTCTCACACAAAGTACAAATTACAAGCAGCAAGTTTGTTAAAGATGATGAACGTGATGCATTTTGCATTAATTTTGATGTGTATTTTGAATGCTGCCAAATACCAGATGAAGATGAGGCTCCGTTTTTTAGACACTTAAAAGCCACATAGAACACAAACGTGCTATAATAAACTAAGCACATGAACTCTAAGATCAAGTATGCCTCAGGAACAGATCTACAGCATCAGTCAACAGACAATGAATTTGTTTCAATCCAGTGTTTGCATCATTTACCGATGTCCTCTACGACGTCATGTCTTTGGTGTTTGTAAAACTCACTACTAATGTGAAAATTATATGTGGTTATATTGTTTTGGAGCTAAACTATCCCTTTAAAAATGGTGGCAACTGATGCAAAAACTTTTATGAGTGAGCTTGACGCGGACAGGCGACAGGCTTCACACGCCATGCTTGCTCCGAACATACTCAACATGAAGCTATTGTGTGCGACTAATGCACATTGGATATTTTGCTGTTTTGTGCCTCATAGTCATGCTTTGGACTGAAATGAATTTATTACAATGTGGGCATTGGTACGAAACATCTAGCTGCAGGGGCAAAGCTCACTTAAACAGTTGGAGCAGAACAAGACATCAAATGGCTAATAGCTGTTCCTGTTTGAGAGACGGAAAGAGTGCAGAAAACTCCCACACTCAGCTAAAGAGGGGGAGACATGGCTCTTGAATACTGAGGCCAGGAACTTTGCTAGAGACGTAACACACTGCAGTGTGTGTGTGTGTGTGTGTGTGTGTGTGTGTGCGTGTCTTCATGTATTTATCGCATTGTGGGGACAATTTTGTCCCCTAAAATCACTTTTATCTGTTTTTTTGGGCTTTGTGGGGACATGTGAGAGGTCCCCATGAGGAAAAATGACTTTATAGAAAATGTGCTTGTTTTATTTGAGAAACTAAAAGAGGTAAAAGATGTGCTTTTAGTTACTGAGGTTAAGGTTAGGGTTAGGATTAGGTGTAGGTGTAAAATAATGTACTTTAGTCATTATGGGAGTCTATGGAAAGACCTCACAAAGATAGTAATACAAGACTGTGTGTGTGTGTGTGTGTGTGTCTGAGTGAGTTGATCTGATGGATGCGCATTTGATGGACAGAGCATTTGTGGCTTCATTACTGCCTAAAATCCTCACAGTTCAAGTTTCACACACCAAAGGCGGAACCTTTTATACTCTCCAGAAGAGTCTGAGTGGATAATATGAAGTTACAGCCACCCATTGATTGCCACTATATATGTCGTTTTTCCCCCCCTTCCTTTTCTTTTCTTTTCTCAAGGTTGATTGAAACTTTAACCTCATTTTTAATAAAGAAGAAAAGCCTGAAACGTTCCAGACCTTGAATTTCTACAATGCTGTGTTGAATTATGCAGTGATCAGTCAATTATTCATCTCGGGCCTCTCTGTTACAGCCATGCTTTAAAAGGCATGCAAAATGGGTCTGGGCAAGGCACTGCAGTGTCAACACATTTCCATCAAAACTGCTTACGAGAGGAATTCGCTGGTGTGGTGTCGATTTGGTTTCTTGTTTTGCACAAAAAGAAAAAAAAACAGCAGCCCCTAATGGGAACTAGTTGTACGACATGAAAGTGACATAAGAAGTGGTTACTGACCCTTAAACAATGCACAGCGGAGCTGTAATGCTGTCATTCAAAAGCCATGAATTTTAGAATGTTTGCAATATGCAACTAAAATCCCGCACACCTGAAATCCGAAACTATTAAAGGCTTTAGTAGGCGAGCGCTTTAACAATAGGGGCTTTTTCCCCCCTTCGGAATATTGTGCCTATTCAACCAGCGAGAATGAAAGGTATCATTTCTCAGTAATGTCTGGTGTATTACCGCATGCACACAATGCCAAGCTTGAACGGTTTTATTCTACTAGATATTGTCATTGTTCAATAACACATGTTTTAGCGCTCAACCATGAACAATTTTGATTGCCCTTCAGATTAAAATATAAGAGCGCTGCTTATGTAATATCGTACGCGGCTTTCCTTTTTTTGTGGCTTGATGCTGAAATTTACACCCTGCCATTAGCATACACAAACTGTAATCTGTTCGCACTGGATTAGCACCAACTCGAGGTTTTAACTCCCGCCGTTAACGTGAATCACAGCGACGTCTCATCGACCCGTTACCGAGCACCACACGGCGGGCGACGTGACTTGGCGTCTGCGGGTTCACGACTTGGGCAGCGCTACGACTGCCACAGAAGTGAGAACTATCCATCATTTGACTTCATCAGAATAAACTCGAAACTACGAAAATAAAGTCGAAATGTTACGAGCAGGGGCGTAGGTTTGGTTTGGAAAAGTGGTGGGGACATAAATTTGGCATACTGTCACAGGGATCCTACTTTTTTTTTTTTTTACAATATAGTCAGATACAATGCTAGAAATTTTGGACCAGATAAAACTATATTTGCATACCTCCCCCGATGACCCCCAATAGACGGTCAGGTAGTGTATGCTACAATGGTTATAATGTGTTACAAAACTGGATTTGAAGTCTTGATTCGTAGTTGAACAAAATCCATCTCTGCTATTTAATAATCCATGCATACAAAAGGGTTACATGCATAGCACTCATACCGAGATTTTTTATTTGATTTTTACATCTCATTTTTTTACAGACTGCAGAATGATTCAATACATAGAACTCTAGATACTACTGATTTGTCAATATTTCAAACTCAGCAATATGCCAACATTGTTACCATTGTACCATTACTATAATAAAGTCGAAATGTTACGAGAAAAAAGTCGAAATATTACGAGAATAAAGTCGAAATGTTACGAGAATAAAGTCGAAATGTTACGAGAAAAAAGTCGAAATATTACGAGAATAAAGTCGAAATGTTACGAGCGAAATCACAGAAATGCTAGAAACTATGGATGTGGAGGATCTGGTGAAGTCCTACTTTAGGTTAGGATTAAGCAATAAGGAAATTCTTTGTCTTCTGGCGCATCAGCACGGACTTATAATTAGTAAAAGGACACTGCAGCGGTTATGTAGGAAACTTAATTTATTCAGAAGAAAAAATCAGACAGACTTTGAGGAAATTGCCTCTTTTGTGCAGTCTGAAATGGCGACCAGTGGTCCATTGTTTTAAACCCCAAACCCCATATCTTAAACATTCACGTAAAAATTCGACTTTATTTTCATAATTTTGACTTTATTTCTCAAAATACTACGATTTTAATCTCGTATTACTACGAGTTTATTCTCGAAATATTTCGACTTTTTTCTCGTAACATTTCGACTTTTTTCTCGTAACATTTCGACTTTTTTCTCGTAATATTTCGACTTTATTCTCGTAAGATTTCGACTTTATTCTCGTAAGATTTCGACATTTTTCTCGTAATCTTAGATGTATTTTTTTAAGGTGACACTAAAACGCCGTCGTACCTTTCTTTATCGTCTAATGCAGAGCCACAATTTATTATGGAGGCTGCACGGCATTAATTTGATCTTTCGTAAACAGGAGGGATTTGTTTGGTAATTATGTGAACGTATTGATTATGAAACACGAAGAGCCTCGACTGTAAGCCTAACAAAAACTGTTTTCAATAATCATGCTTTTATCACAAGAAACAGTAAATGGCAAACCCATGCTTTAAAATTGTATGACTAAAATGACCGGAGCTTAAAAACATATTTACCCAAGTTCCTGAAGACCTTCTAAACAAATCTGTGTGCTGGCCAAATTAGCTTTTTTTTTCTTAGAGAACACCAGAAAAAATAGCAGACAATGTTAATAGTCAGTGGAACCGTATAGTCACTAAATGTCCGTCATTTAACTTTCACAAGCTTTTATCTGATGTAATAGATAAAACTATGACACAAAGTACAAATTATAATCAGCGAGTTTGTTAAAGATGACGAACGTGATGCATTTTGCATTAATTTTGATGTGTATTTTGAATGCTGCCAAACACCAGATGAAGATGAGGCTCCGTCTTTTTAGACACTTTTAAAAGCCACATCGAACACAAACGCACTATAATAAAGTAAACACATGAACTCTAAGATAAAGTATGCCTTTTTGTGGTTGATGCTTAAATTTACAGCCTTTCATTAACATACGCAAACTGTACTCTGTTCTAGAGCTGAAACTATTATTCGAATAACTCGAATCATTCGATTACAAAAAATGGTCGAGGCAATTTTTCCAGAATCGAAGCTTCGTTTAATTCGTTTCACTCGCTAGTGCACGCGTCGCTTGTATCTCACACGGATGCTTATTAATGATGCACATTGTTTTTAGAGACGCGATCAAGACAAGACCTGATCCCTCAGTATGTGAAGGTATTTGTGAGATATTCTGTGCACTAAAACAGAAGTAAATACATAAAAACCCATAAATGACATTTTTGCGATGTAAACACGCGCCCTGTGTTCGCCAGCACCCGCGTCAGCGTCATGACTCGCTACCACGCTCGGTTTAAACGCACCCTTCATTACAGACAAAACGCACATGTAGCTGCTGAATAACCACAACAAGCAGCGTTCTACTCACAATACAGCCGTTTATTGAGTTTCCCAGAGATTTTCCATAGTTTATTCCGTAACGCACGCTAAACGCTTTATTATGACGCGTCCCCGAGCAGCGCGCAGGGGATTGTGGGAAATGTAGTTCTCTCCCAGAAAAGCCAAAAGCAGCACATTTTCTAGGCCAAATTGATTCAAAATGACCAAAAACTTCAGTATTTCTTCATTTTCATTTGATCAGATTTTTTTAACTTAAATTTTATAATGTTATAGTGTAATCAATAGGAAAGAAGAAATATAGAAAATGTATTTATCAAAAAAATGTTATTCTATATTCTGATGGACACCAAACGGATAAAGAAGTGTTAGAATGTTACGCCACAGATAATAAATAGACAATAATAGATAAAAACTCAGCAGTAAACGATGTTCTTTCATTGTTCTTTCAGTTCTTTTATTTGACCTAAAGATAAAAAAATGAGTCAGCTTTCATCAGAAATGTGCTGATTTCATAACTTTGTCAGCATTTACACATCAAACTATGAGTAGTGCAGGGCGTCCGAAATTCAACACCATAAAGCACGTATTGCTAACTTCTACTCACACACTAGAATAAGCCTAAAAACAAATGTATTGTCTTTTTTTTATTTATCCGATTACTCGATTAATCGATAAGAAAATCAATAGAATACTCGATTACAAAAAGAATCGATAGTTACAGCTCTACTCTGTTCACATTGGATTAGCACCAAATCGAGGTTCTAACCCCCGCCGTTAACGTGAATCACGGCGACGTCTGACCGACACGTCACGGAGCACCACACGGCGTGACTTTTACCACAGAAGTGAAAACTATCCATCATGTGTTCTCCTCTCTCCTTTTATTATCGTCTAATGCAGAGCCACAATGTATAACAGAGGCTGCACGGCATTCATTTGATCTTTTTTTTTTTTTTTTTTTTAATAGGAGAGCTTTCTTTGGTAATTTTATAAACGTATTGATTATGAAACACGACGAGCCTCCACTGTAAGCCCACTCATCTCCATGCACACAAACACAGACTCCCACCCAGACACGGACACAACGCTGAAAAGACATAAAAACCAAGAATCTCGGTGGTTCAATATTCATGATTCCTTTACTGCAATACAAATTGAAGGGCGACAATATCTTCATAAATCCTGCTACACTTTATATACATTAAAGGCAAAACCTCTTAGAATGAAACGGGTCAATTTAACACCAATATATGACTCATTACTATAATGACCAGTAACAAATGGGATTAAAATGTCGTGGAAATAACTGCCCCGGGAAACAAAGACAATTCGGCTTGACCGAGGCCTGTTTCAGGTTGCAGATGCCCCTCAGTGGAAACAGTGCCAGGTTTTGTCCTGTACAATGTTTTACCCAACATTTGGCACAGCGTAAAGTCTTATGAGCCACATGATTGTTGTTAAACGGTGAGGTATAAGGAATGTTTCCAGAGTTAGATTTGATTAGGAGGAATAACCGTTCCCTCGTTTCCCCTCCTCTATAAACATCACTTCCTAAAGAAAATGAATTACTTATAATTTAACTCCTAATTACGGGAATTAAGCACATCAGCACTTGATTATAAAAATCAATTCATCAAATATCAAAGAAGCATTTAAGGGGATTTGCTGCTTAGAAACGGGCAACACGTTTTAAAATACATTGATTATAACAACACTAACGTCATATACACTGGAAATACAGGAAAGAGAGGCAATAAAAACTATTTAGCCTAGCTATGAGAGTACATGGGTTTAAAATTTAGAACTTGTACAGGCAGCTTTATGAAATCAAAATCAAAATAAAGGGCCGGCGTGGGAGACAGAAAAACGTCTGGTTTGAGGTGAAAACTGATGCAAAACTACAGCAATGAGACAATGTTACACACTGGTCATAACTTTCATTTCCCATGTGTTTCCTCCATTTGAGATGCATTTTAAATGAACACTTTCAAAAAAAATATAAAGCTCATAATAAACTTTCAAAGAGAATATAATAACAGCTGGGAAACTCCACACCAGGACAGGATTCGTCGTATTGGTCGGCTGAGAAAAGTCCAGTAGAAAATCACACCACAATGGTATTCCATTAAACATGAGAACCACAATGTTACTTGTATGGTATATGGGAAGCTTTCAGGAGGTTTGCAAGTGGAACAGTCAGAAGATTTTAAGGAGCCCCCGTGAGTGGCCAGTGTGGTAAAGTGTGTAGCCTTCAGTGTCGAGACCAGTTTTCCCATGTGCTCTGTCTGTTTTAGGATCATTAAAAAAGGAGGCAAGAATACAGCTAATATAGAGCCGTCAGGGCTTATTAGGTATGAAATGTTTTGGGGAAATAGCTATTTAAAAAAATAAATGTAACAAGGGCTAACTGTAATCGGCTGGCAAACATGTTCCCACTACGCAGCAAAAAAGGGTTTAAAAAGGAAGCCAGCAGCTACAAAACCATAACCTGATCTTACTCTGGGTTTGGGGCAAGTGCATATCTGGGACAAAAAATATACGACCTGGTGTAAAATGATTTCTTCTATAATGGTAACACGACGTCTTTATTTTGACCTTGTGGTCAGTCACAAGCCTGCGTTGGCAGAAACTGTTTGGCTGTTACTACTTATCAGAAAAGCGGAACTGTGGAGAAACTCGAGGCTCAAATTTTAGGAACAATTCTGACTTATAGTTATTATCTTGACAACATTTCCATATATGAATGATAAAGCCAACATACTTGGACAGCTTCCTCTGTTATGTAGCAAGGAATCCTGCTGATATTTCTGCAAAAAGAACAATGACTTGAGTGGAATTTCCCGCGTCCGGGGTGTAAGTGAACCAACCCTCTATGTCCACAGTTGTTCAGCACAGTTACGTGTTTATTGAGTAACAGGAATTCAGGACAAACATTTACATGCCTGCATGCTTCCTCACCATAATGGCAGCTAGTCTGAAAGAACGATGGCTCAGAAACGAGTCTAGAAATTCAATATAAATGTCGGTATTGTTCTCCTAATAGATCTACTGCATACACAATACCATCTTTTAACGTTATATACACATAACAAAGTCAGCGGGTTAACCTAGCTTCGGCTCTCGTATGTACAACCATGGAAAAAAAAAATGAAACTTGATTGTAACTTTTCTTTTCTTTCTAATTTAGAAAACATTTAAAGCAAAGATTAGTCGCTTCTATTGATCAACATACAGTATATTCAAATTCACAGGTCACAGGTTATTCTCTTCCTCTTTCACTCACCAAGCTCAGGTCTTTAGCAACTTGGCAATATTCTCGACATTAAGGATGTACTGTTTTTATTCCTTTTTTTTCTTTTTTTACATACAAAACAAGAGCCCTGGATCAGAATTTCTTTTTCAAAGCTTTCTCGCTGGTTTAAATACAGTATAAAAATCTTCAGTGCTGTGGATTTCGTTGTAAATATAATCACCCAGTGTACCTCGGGGTACATCTTTTTTTTGTTTGTTTGTTTGTTTGTTTTTTTACTGTGCTCAAATTGTCGCCTTCAAAACAGCCGACGTATTTAAATCCCGTATCGCTCATGATATCTTGTTGATACTGGTGAGAAGAAGAGTTCTAATTGTACATTCGGACGTGGCCCGTTCCGTTGGGGCCAAACTCAGTCACCGTGGCGGTGGTCCTCTGCGTCCAGCTTGACCTGTTGTTGTAAATAAAACAAAAACAAAAACAAACCCCCCCCCCCTCGGGACAGGGCTATCTTCATATGACAGACTGCAGCAGACCCTTCAGTACATCACCGTGGTTTTCAAAAACAGCCGTCCATCTGCAGACAAGAAAGACAAAGACGCTGAAGTCAGACGGACAAAGAGACACTTTATTCACAGTGGATGCCGGTACAACAAGGATATGAAATTTTATAATAAGGACAAAAAAAAAACCCCAAAAACGCTCTCAGTGTCACACCAGCGTCGGGTGTGAGCGTGTTAAGGTCAATTAGGAGGAAGGATATTCTATTACATCCTGCTAATACATGAGTCCCATTTCACACCACACCTTGACCTTACGTTGTGGGATAATAATAAAAGTTTTAATGATAAAACGAAACTAAAGCGTGTCTCTCGCTCTGCAGTCTTTTCTTAGAATCATCTCTAGGATGCATTACAGCAGGGGTTTTCAACTGGTTCTGTTCCAGGGACCACCTTTGAGACCATTTACATTGCACTCTTATCCAGAGCGACTTTCATTTCCTTATTTCAGGGACAGACTCCCTGAGAGCAACTTGGGGTTAAGGGTCTGGCTCAGGGACCCAGTAAAGGTAATGCCAGAGGTAGGACTTGAACCCACGACCGCTTGGTCCAGAGGTGAGTGTCCTAACCGCTAGGCCGTCACCACCACCACCACCACCACCAGACCAAGCTGCAGCCTGCGGGCCGCTGCGTGTTCACGTGTGTGAGCGGGAGGGAGTACTTTTTATACTATTTTTAGATCAATTCATTCATTCAGTCATTATCCAAACTGCTTCATCCCTAGCTGGGTCGCGAGGCCCCGGCGCAAGGCGACACACCGTAGGGCACACACATTCACATCTTACGGGGCCAATTAAGAGTCGGCAATTAACCTATAGTGCATGCTTTTGGACGGGGACAGCATGCAAACTCCACACAGAAAGACCCTACCGATCAAACCCAGGAGCTTCTCGCGGTGAGGCGGCAGCGCTAACCACTGCGCCGCCATGCCGCCCACATTAAATTCATTCATAAAGATCTTAAAAGTGTTGTGAAAAAAAAAAGAGAAAAGAAAAAATAACTTAAAAAAAAAAAGTGAAACTGTAGTGAAACTGGATTGTCACCTGCAATGCTGCCGCGGACCACCGGTTGAAAACCCCTGCATTACAGCAATCTGCAATCAAAACAGTGTGTTTTGTGTGTTTAATATATTGATTTCTTTTACATCACATTTCCATTTACAGCATTTATCAGAGTGACTGCCATTCGCCTAATCTCTCCCTGAAGCTGCCTGGGGTTAAGGGTCTTGCTCAGGGGCCCCACTGGCGGTAGCGCTGGAGGGAAAAAGGAGCCAGAATTGCACCTAAAATCTCTCGAGCCACAATCAGGGATCCTACTGCCACAGCTCAATATTTATTTCCAAATGATTATCTTCTCATTAGGACTATTACAGGTTCCCAAAAATATTTAAGGACACTCTAACCCATCACAAGACCACCACCAGACTACATTCGGGACGTTACACACGGCTCCCGAAGCAAAGCGCTTCGACAAAGCGTTTTATTATAAAAGGTGTCCGTTGTTCTCCGCCTCTACTGTGAAGCCAGCAGTCTAATGAGCTCCGTCCATTTACAGAAGCTTGCGGAGTGCACGGCTGAGCGAGCAATGGCCCGGCCGTGTCTGCGCTGGTAAAAGCATCTGTTAGGCATGGCTCAGGAGCTTGTTTGACGTTTATTACCAGGACGTTGTTTTCCTCCGTCGGCGGAGAGACGGCGCTTCTGCCTTCGAGCGACGCCCCCCCCACTTCGGCGGGATTCAGGCTAAATTATTCAGTTTGGAGGGGAGAGAAGGAGCTCGCCACAACACATAATGCAGCGAGGTTTCGACACTCGCGCTTTGAACAAGACAATCGGCATGACGGGACGAGCTAGGAGGTCGTGTACTGCGGTTTTGCATCACGGTATTAATGCAAACTTAAAGGGCTGGTTTCTTGAGCCTGGCGTTGGACTAAACTGCAGCACCAGTGGAGGTTCATCAACGAAGGGGGCAGGTGGTAGCGTAACGGTTAGAGAGCTGGCCCTGTGATCAGAGCGTGGCCGGTTCAAGTTCTGAGTACTCATGAGCAAGGTAGCACCCCAAAGCACTGCTCTCTGGGCGCTGCCTAAAAAGCTGCCCTCTGCTCCTTCACGGATGGGTCAAATGCAGAGGTTACATTTGGTTGTGGTGCATTGTGTGCTGTGCTGTGTTCACAATGACAAATAATCACTCACTTAAACTCAAAGGTAGTCTATGCATAAGCTTTATCATAGTCTGGGAAACTGGCCCAAAATGTCAAGAGCTCTTAAATCAAAGGTGGTTTCATAACAAAGCGTCGACGTCATGCTTCTGCTTTGTTACACCAAGGGCTGGGCAATTCATCAAAAATTATTCAAAACTGATATCGGTTATTTTCGTTTTCAAAATTCTGCTAAATACTTAAAAATATATTTCTCAGCGTCCCGTTAAAAACGAACCGTTACCTGTTAAGGGTGCTGAATTTAATCACATAACCGATGTGTCATGATGCAGACGTGGACGATTCTGCATTGAGGCTGTGGCAGATCGTAATCGATTTTCAACCAGTGCTCTGTTGTCCCCCTGGTGGTCTGCAACAGGATTGCAGGCGGTCCGTGCCCATGAAATATGTCATTTGATTGATTTTTCAAAACATTTCCAAATGATTTGGGCATCTTTATGAATAATGAATTTTAGGCAAACACCTAAAACGTGACAGAACAATATACTATTGCCTGGGACGGAAGCACTAGACAATCCCTGGACATTGCTTGTTGAGTTTCTGGCTGAGGCATAAGAATTCAAGTTAAAAAGAACATTCCGGTAGTAAGCATGGCTGCCCAAGCTGTGATCCATGCCCAACGTGCGTGCGGTGTGGAGTAATGTAGAAAAATTGATGGGATGCATCGTGATATCATATCGAATCGCTGACCTGATAATGGTAACCAAATCGAATCATGAGACCGTTGAAGGTTCACAGCTCTAGTATCTGTACGCTCACCCCATCCCGTCTGTGACTACCTGCGTGTTTTCTTTAGCTATTTTAAAATCACAAAGACATGCACTCTTTCAGTAGAACAAATACCCCAGCTCAAGATATTTCCACAACAAACCGTGACGGTGGATGAGGGCAACAAACCGAAGTAAAAAATCCCTCCCAAATAGTTCTTCATTGTTTGTAATCAAGGCAAAATGTTCACATAATTATGATACTGATTTCAGGTCATATCGGCCAGTCCTTGTCACATTGTTTATCAATGTCAGAACCCTTCTCTAAGCGTGATCTCATCTGTCCAGCTTCCTTCAAGTTTGTTGCTCGGAAAGTCTTACAAGAAAGCGAGTCCTGCTAAATAAAATCATCTCCGCTTTTTTTTTTTTAAAGCCCTAAATGAACGGCTCATAAATCATCTCAACGTTCAGACTTTCCTGCTTTTAGCTAATAATCTGGTGTCCGCGGCACGAAATGTTGATTAATACGAGCTCGGGAACCCTGTGAACTCTGATTAATTGTGGCCTGGCGGTGCGCAGTGCTGCTGTGTGGAAAACAACAAAGGGCCGAAACGCAGACAGACAAACAGTGGGGCTAATTACAGCGAGAAGACCCGAGTCTCAGAGGTAGCGCACTTTGGCCCTCGCCATTCAGCCAACGCTGTAAAAAGTCATTACCGTGTGAATTGCGCGGCTGAAAATAATGCCGGGAGAGCAGCGGCGCTGACGGCGCGGGGAGCCAGAGCGCCGGTTAATTGGGGACGACTTCGAAACACTTCACCCCGCGCTTCGGGCTTTCGATTGTTTCAGTATTACAGCTCAAAAGTAAAAAAAAAAATATATATATATATATATATATATGTATCAGAAAACTGTTGGGGACACAAAGCCTGAGCCTTAAGAGTTACCTTGAGTTGGGTGAAGTTTTTTTGGCAGTGGCACTGTTTCAATATTAGGAGTGTGCTTTTAAAGGCCAGCACTGTAAAATGCTCTTTTAAAATAAAATAGTAGTACACTTGTTATTTTTTGTGTCAGAAAAAGACAATCAGTAGAATGTTTTTTTCTCCAATTTCTGAAACAGTCTAGTTTGTAATTAGCTGTATTACCTAGTGAGATATCCTCAAGATAAATTTTCTGAAACAAGTTAAATAATCTAAACAATATTCAGTCCTACCAAGAAAATAAATCCAAAAAATCTTGTACAGATTTTTATTTTTTGCAGTGTATGTCACAATATACCTTCCAGCCCTCAAAATGGAGCTCTTGACAACACACCAGCCCCACGCTACACACACTGCAAAAAAATATAAATCTGTACAAGTGTAACTGACTTGAATTCAGCATTTTAATCTTGTTGCCAATTCATTTTTGATTTATTTTCTTGGTAAGACTGAATATTGTTTAGATTATTTGACTTGTTTCAAGAAAATTTATCTTGAGTTATCCTACCTAGGTAATACAACTAATTTGGAGCAGTTTTTTCTTAAAACAACCTACATTGGTAAAGGAGTTGTGTTAATAGCTAGACTGTAAGTATATTTTTACTTGTTTCTCTAAGAAAATTGAGGAAAAAACTAGTACATTCTGCTTAATTTAAGTTGTGTATGCTTAGTCTTTTGAGTATTTTTTTCTGTTTTAAGAAATCTTAGTAAGTAATTTTCGTTGCACTGGCAGATAATTTTTGCTTGAAATAAGCATTTTTTTTTCCCAAAAATAGTAATTTTTTTCTTATTTTTAAAAAGGCATTTTTGCAGTGCAAAAAGCTGAACAATAAAGAGCAGCATTAATATCTTTTGAAAATATCTTTTCAAAAAGGAACCTTTGTACACTGCAAAAAATTAAATCTTAACAAGCCAGAAAATCTTAAAAAGAAAAAAGATCTTTGCTTTTTATTTTTTTATTTTTAAGAATAACTGACTTGACTAGACTTGTGAAGTGTGCAAGATAAATAATCTAATTTTTAAGAAACATTATTACAATTATCTTATTAAGAAAAAATGTACCGATTATAAGAACTTCTAAAACTGAAATAAGAAATTTAATTAAGAGAACGAAAGGTTCTCGCGTTTCCACTACGAGTTAAGAAACGGTGACACCCTTTGTTTATTTTAAGAATATTTACGCTAAAACATGGAAAATAGAAAGATTTTTTCTTGTTTTAGGAGATCTTTATAAGATAAATTTTTCTCACTATGTTGGTGACTATTTTGCCCGATTCTGGTACCTTTTTTCTTATTATCCTTTCTTTTTCTTATTTTCTGACACTGATTTTTTGCAGTGTACCACTGGTCACAAACAATGACCAAACGTTAAAAAATTCTTTCACCCAATTTGCAACAAAGAGATTTATTATATTGCCCACCACACCTGATATAAAGTTGCTATACCATCTTGCAAAACCTAAAATGATCAAAATCATGGGCAAGAAAAAATACTGACTAATACAAATAACACTTGGTTGTTGTGTCTTCATCCAAAAGGGAGTCATTTTGAACGATCTTTGTGACTCTGAAAATGCTATTTGAATTTTGCACGCTTCACACTGCTTGCTAAAGATGCCACGAAGACCCACACAATTCAAAAATTGTCACATACAGATTAATACAGTTCAGACAACATACAAACACACTGCAACTACAAAGACGCCACACGAATTCAGAAAACACCATCAAAGTAACAACGCTGGCGCACTGCAAATACTAAAGAACTTGGGGGACTTAATCAATCAGCCACAACAGCGCCGAAGAGTGACGCAACTCCCTTTGACGACAGTGTTTTCTGAATTAGTGTATCGTCTTTGTAATTGCAGTATGTTGGCAGGTGCGTTGTGAATTTTGTTGCATTATTTTGAACTGCATTGGGCTCTGTCGGCCACTGTACATGCATCATTAATATGAAAATATATCCAGGCCTCAATTCAGCAGTGGTTCTAAAGAAATTTGTTCTTTAAACCCACATACGTGGGAGATTCACCAGCTTTCTATTCATGATTTACTCCTGCAAGAACAGAACCTGAAGAGAACCTTATTTCCTATTGCATGTCTGTTTGTGCAAAACACTGGCTTTGTGGCAGTCTACAGTCGCACCAAATTATATGTGACCCGATCTGCCGCAATGAGTCGGAAGTTTCATGCTCTATTTATTTAGATACGGGTCGATGACGCGAAAACATCACAGAAATATCGATTTTGGAGACCAGATTCATTTTGAAGACCTTTTTCTTTCATATAAGACCAAAAAAGAAAATTGATATTTTTGATGTTTATCAACATAATCGGCCCGTATCCAAATTAATAGAACACCGATTTCCGACTCATTACGGCAGATCGGGTCCACATATGCTATTTAAATGTCTTACTTAAAAGCATATATTATAATATTTATATATTATAAACAAGAAAAATATCAAGAGAATTTTGGTGAATGAGGCATATTGTAATTTCTCTACGTCCAGCAGCTACACGTCGTTTAAAGATGTAATCAAATGTAATCCGGAACGCAGTAGTGAAGGAATTCTGGATATTATTGTTATGGACCCAAGTAATGAGCAGAGCTACAGAGGTCACACTTTGACTCTTTAGGTGGTTTTTTAAAGATGATAACACCTAGTGTGTTTAATCACCTGAAGTTGGAAAGCTACATGTTGGGTTTTACATGTACAGTAGGAGCTTTAGAGCCTGCGCCTTGCAAGACATATCTACAAAACCCTCTCCATTAATCTCCGCAGCGCTCTAATCAAGCTAATTGGCATTTTACAGATAGATCTAAAGGAATAACAAGATGTACTTCCTGGAAAAAAAAAGAGCATGAAAATTGAAGCCCTCTGTTTCCCATCATTTTGTAATTTAATACCAAGAGCAACATGCTCATTTACTCTCGAGGAAGCGTATTTGCTTACCTAGGCACCATGTTATTTCACGGGAAGCTAATTGTAAATTTAGCAATTAGCATATTAATTCCAGGTCAAATGGAGTGTAGGTAAACTCCGGTGCGTAGTACAGGATCTGAAAGAGGGAGGGGGGTGGGGGGATAAAACAGAACCTGACTGACATTTTCGAGTGGGGGAAAGAAAAAAAATAAATCATCTGTCTGCCGTGTTGCTTTACGAATGAAAGTCCCTCATTAAAATATGTTAAAACTTTGGCATTTTTATATTCAAACCAAGATGAAAAGTTCATTAAAGAGGATAAATATTTCATTAGGTGCTAAATAAAACAAAGGGAATTTTTTGGCTTCTCTCAGCATAAAATTCCTTTGAAAGATTAATTAATACATGTAAATTATGCAAATTATGCCCATGCAAATATTTTATGAAGACAATTAAGGGAACCATTAATTATGGCCTTTTTTTTTGCTTCAGTGAGACTCGTTCATTTAATTTTAATTTCACTTTAACTGTTTTGATGTTTAATCTTGCAACAAAGAACTTTATCTCTCGGCGCAGGGTCATGTAAACTCGCAGAACACATCGAGCAGGCAGGGGGCGAGAATCGGGAGAGATAGCGAGCAGATCGCACGGGCCACGTCGCTAGGAATTAGCGGCGAAGCAGCGCCGGGTCGCCGGGTAGAGTCAGGCTTCAATTCTTGGAACGTATTCAAAAACGCTGGAAAAGCAATTAATAAACACGGACTGCGTTAATATAGCGGAATTACGGAGTGTGACAAAAGACAAATAGAAATAATTAGTTCTCTGAAATTATGCCCTCATTAATTTAAAAAAAAAAAAAAAAAACTCCAATAGGGAAGAGCAGAAATGACGGGACGCGTTTCGCCGCGGCTTATTTTCTCGGTGTCTGTATGGATAGGGTGAGATGTGGCTGGTTTTTTCCCCCCACAAGCTTGTGTAATTCATCAACATCATTTTTCCCCGTTTGAGAGTAATTATGCAGTATTGGTTGGAGGCTACGGCAGTAATGACATGCATCCCAGACGGGCGCAGGTCTAATCGAGGCGACATGCACGGCTCTGCTCCAGCCCCTTTTAAAGTGGATTCTGCGGGGGAACAATCGCAGGCCCACAGACGCCGGAGAGATTTCGCAACTTCTCCAACTTTAAGGGTCGGAGGTAACCGACCGCTATTAGGACGATTATTAGCCGATAACCGTCCGTCCGCCGTGTCTCTGTTGGACGCGGTGGGTAAAAATAAAGCCTCTCCCTCCACTTTTGATTGCGCCTCTTTTTTTAAAAAAGGAGGACTTCTAAATATAACAATTAATACGGAAATGATTCATCTTTAACATCCGACAGCCCCCAAAAAAGTGCATTACCATAATAGCCGTGACTTTATGTCCTAGAACAAATTTTATTCAGGGCCCCAGTTATCGGTCGGGTGACACTTGATTTGGGGGGAGAGGAGGGAGGCTTAAAAGACGATTCCTTTCATTGAATTCTGCCTTCACAAAAATATCTTTTAAGTAGGCTAATCAAACTGGGTTATGGGGCTTTTACTTGTGACTGGGTATTAAAATGCCATTTTCCCCACATTTCATAGCAATTTCCACGGACTATTTTCAAAGGGGAAATCGAGACCACGGGCGGCGATAAGGGCCGAGTTCTCGTGCCGCTGCCGGCGAGTTTATTTCGGCGCTGCGACAAAAAAAGTGCCAGCGACAACACACATCCAATTCTGCAAGGTCGACACCGCGGTAACCGCAAAACTATCGCTACCAGACACGCTTAGCACTCGGGCCTTTATCTGACATAATCCTCCCTATTTGCTAATTGAAAAAGGCTGAGTGCTAATTGTATTTTCCCTTTTCCAAAAGCTCTCCTCTCCAACACCTACTGTGGCCCGACGCTGGCAACAGACATCGTCAGCACGTTCACAATAGCGCAGTCTGAGCTCCTGGCACAGGTGGCAAACGTGTCGCTCGTCACCTGTAGCTGGAAGAACGCCTTGGACCAGCCGATTGCTGCCTTTTAGCCGCTAAATACAGCAGCAAGTCTCCTAAGACGCATCACGCGTTCGCAGGTGAGTTTGCACTGCCGTAAAAAGAGGTGTAAAAGACCAACAAGCGCCTTTGTCTTAAAGCCTGTGCGCCAGCGTTTTAGAAGCAGACTGTAGTTTATAACCAGTGTTGGGAAGCAGCAAGGTAAAATTAGCAACACAACTAACTTCATTTTATAGTAGCTCATCAGTTGGGAAGCTACTTTTCAAACGCTGTAGGTTTTAAAATGACAGATAAGAGTAGCAAAGCAACTAGCTGGTGTTCCTGATTGGTGGTAAAAACTGGGTGAAGTGGTAGCTGATAGGCTAGTGCCCACAGCAACTTTTGGGCATTAGCAGTTGCCAGATGGAGTCAGAGGATGGAGTACAACTTGGTGGAGCTGGAAGAAGGAATCTGTGGCTATATATGTGACCCTCCACGGCAAAACCAGTCGCTTGTCACAACGGAGGTTTCCGAGAAAAACGAGCGTTTATGTTGCGTGGGGTAAAATTTTGGATTTTTGGTTTTTTGTGTTTTGAAACAGTGGAAGGTCTATACTGTAGTGTTGTGAATAAATTTGGCTGAAAAACTTACTCTTTCCATCCTAAAAACGTGACTTTCTTGAGGTGAGGAATTCAATTCCAGCAGAATGTTAAAAGTTTGTGTTTTGACCGCTCTACTCCAATATTTACGGTAAATCCACTGGTTGACTAGCGTGAAGATATTTCTCCGGAATCCATCTTCGTCTCCCGAGTTCAGTTAACCTAATGCAGGTAGGCTATCCGTGTGGCTGTGAATGCAGCGTAGGCTAGCGTAAATGCAAACGTAGCCGCGACCGCACCAAGCGCCTGTGAGTGCTATGTCGATAGTCAACTTCGACGGCAGATTTCTCCGTTTCTCACTTGGCGTGACAGGAGAAACCCGACTCCTTTGAATGTTGATATCTCAGTCATATGTCGTCCGATTCATTCCATATAGGTATCGTTTTGAAGCTTGATTTATGTCCTTTCATGAAAACATAACTCAATTTTGAAAATTTGCGACAAGCGACTGGTTTTGCCATGGAGGGTCACATTTATCAAAATGTACAACTGAGAGGTGAAACAGACCAAATTGACACAAGTGAGTGTAACTTAAGCAAACTGTACATCAAAACACTGCCTCTAAAATGTTCTGAAGCCTTGTTGTCATTTGACATTACATGGTTAAAAAATATTACTCTGAACAGTAAGTTTCATGTTTTTTTTTGTTTAGTACAGCACAGATATCAATGGAAATGGCTTGGAAATAGAAATAGTTTCGATGTAGTAAGCTACTTTTTCTCTGTAGTTTGTAGTGTAGCTAACTACTATACTAAAGCAGTAGCTCTGCTGTTAGCTACTTTTAATTGTAAGTAGTGTGTAGCTTGAAAAGCTACCGTTCAAAAGTAGCTGGTTCTAACCTCCTCAATACCCAGATATCACTGTGTGAGTGTGATGGAGAAAAATAGAGATATTTAAAGATCACAGCAGTATTGGAAGTAACGAGTTACAGTAACGGATTACATTTTGCTGTAACGTAGTAATGTAAGACACTACTTATCAATTTTCAGTAATATTTTACTCTGTACATGTTCAGTAACGCGTGCATTACAAAGCACAACAAAACAGCAAGACCGCGAGACCTCATATTAATTATCTGTGATTTTAAAAAAAATGTGCGAAAGTTGTATTTCCTGTTCGTGGTTAGTTGAGCCCCTTGCACAGTGCATCACACAAGGCTTGCTTCTCCGGTGAGATGCCAGAAGACAGTACTTTAGCGAGGTGGACGTTTGCGCATTACTTTGAGTTCGTCAGGGATAAGGACAAAAAGAATGTTTTAGTCAAGTGCAATCTCTGCCCGAACCCTAAAGAACTATCGACGTCAAGAAATAGCACCAGCAATTTGAAAAAACACCTCAAGCGCTGCCTTACAAACACTCAGCTGAGTGAGAAGAGAAAGAAAAGGGGCGACGAGAGTGATCAGCCAAAGCAGCAGAAATTAAGTTTCACACGATCTGCCACCATGCCACTTGAACTTCGGGAATGATCTGGAATATTTTTTCCTCATATTAGAATGTCAAGTTATATCTTCACAGTTGTTTTGCTGAAAGTAACTGAAAAGTTACAAAAGTCATGTAACGATTACAATTCTGAGACAGTAATATTGTAAGGTAGCGGATTACATTTGAATACCAGTAACAAGTAATGTACAGTGTATTACACTTTGCAAGTAACTTTCACAACACTGGATCACATTATTGGTACATAACTTGGCACATTATTGGAACACTGGTACATTATTAGGATGAATATTACACACTGTGATCTTTTACCTGTTGTAAAAAACCCAGGACATTAGTGGTGCAGTAAATCCTGCCCCAGCTTGGCTACGTCTTCCCATGCTAGCTGTTGTTAACGTGCTTTCTACAGCTACAGGATATATGTCTATCACTTCGACTAGCTAAGCAAACTGATGAAGTTCCTCCTGCATGATGCAGTCAAGCTGTAAGTGTGTGGTGTTGAAGTACACTGTATTTCCCTACAATTGTGTTCATCACAGTAAAACCACTGTACTTCTACAGTAATGTCCTTTTAAATACTGTACTATATACAGCAAACAAATACAGAAACATACTGGACAGCTAAAGCATTAAACTGCCGTCTTCCGAATGCCGGCCTGCACCTCTTCCTCACTTCGAGAAGCCTACACTCACACTAACGCAAAACTGTGACTCCTCGTATTTACACTCCACCCCGAAGCAAGCTTTGAATGGTTTATTTGTTGTCTTTGTTGTTGTAGTATCATTTTGTGACACTGTTCAGTGACAGAAAGATTGTCTGAAAAATACTGTATAGATACAGTAGCTAGAGATAGACGGATAGATAACAGCGCAGTACTTTTTTTAATTTCATATCCACTTCCAATTATCTTTATTTTTTGGTGTTACTTGGTGATGACTCCAGTTCGTCATCGCAAAGTGTTCTGTCTAACTTCCAGCATCAGCCTGAGCCTCTGAAAGCTTTATTAAATCAGAGTGGCAAAGTGAATGTGGGAAACCGCTAGCTTGGCGGTAACTAAACAAGGTGAGTCTCATAGGCACGCTAGCTGAAATGAACATTTACACTAATTAGCTCTATCGCTAAGTAGAAATTAGCACGCATGATAGATGCCTCAGGAAAAAATAGAATAGATAGAATTTCGACTGGTAAATAAACCATGGTTGCCATGGTTGAGTGAGATACTCGCACATGCACCAAGAGGTTGTAGGTTGAAATCCAGCTCCATCCTAATACCATCCTAACTACCACCACTGGACCCCTGAGCAAGACCCTTAACCGCAAGTAGCTGCAGCGAGACTGTATTTGTAATTAGCTAAATGAAGTTGCTATGGACAAGAGCGTCTGCTAAGTGCCGTTCATGTAAAATTGAGCCCAAAAAGACGTCCATCCCACACTTTCATCTGCTGTTAGTTACATCCTTTGTCATGCCGCCATGCTGAGTGTGAGGAGATGTAATCCTGATTCTTGCTGATGTTAAATACGTGTTTACGAGTCCTGTTCTGATCTTTAAGAAGCCGCACTCCAGCTTTGGACATGTTCATAACTGACATTTTGGGAACGGGTCTTTGATGTTTCTTCTGAAGCGTCTGATAAAGGCGGTATTCGCCGGGCAGTAACGTCTGTCTTTGTTGCAGAAAGACCCAAGCAATATTTGCTTCGACATCAAGAACCAGACATGTCTATTGGCGTCCCTTCAGCTGCGAGATTAAAGATTTAAGATATACTTTATTAGAGGTGTGGGAGTCGAAGCCGATAGGAGCGTCTAACACATGAATCGGAGATTCTGGCAATATACCTTCAACAACTGAGAGGTTTATCACGGCACACATCGGAAGTCCACATGACAATATGGGTAAAAGTACTACGACAGTATAGAATAAAGACAGTGAAGAGTGTATTATTGTTTCCTTCATTTGTTTGGCCAGCATGGATAAATGTTCTGCATGTGCTAGCACTTTCTACACTTTCACAATCACCTTCAGGCTGTTTGACGTTGCAATTAATATATATATAGTGCGACAAAAAGTATTTAGACTTCCTACAAAAAAAGCTCTGCTCCACTGAAGGTTCCCATGAGCACAGTGTCCTCCATTGTTCATATGGTGGCACAACCAGGACCAGAATCAAACAGAGCAATCAAAGGAGTAGGGGCCTTAGTGAGAGACGTGACCAAGAACCTGATGCTCAGTCTGACTGAGCTCCAGCGATCCTGGAAACATGGAAGCATGGAAACGGGAAATCCATTTGGACACGGTGGTGGCAGCATCATGCTATGGGGCTGTTTTGCAGCAGCAGTGACTAGGAGACTGGTTAGGGTTGAGGAAAAGCTGAATGGAGAGAAGTACAGAGATCTTCTCAATGAAAAGCTGTTCCACAGCCCTCAGCACCTCAGACTGGGCCAAGGCTTCACCTTCCTACATGACAACGATCCAAAGCACACAGCTAAGACAACACAGGGTTAGCCTAGCAACGACTCTGTGAATGTCCTAGAGCGGTCTGACTTGGAAAGCCAAGGTCTTTGAATGTTTGACATTCTGACACAGAAGGTGGGAGCTTTCTGCACTTTTTGTATGAGGATCATCATGAAAAGTTCTCAGAAATAGGCATTTAAATTAACTTTTGCATTGGAGTAGCCGTTCTAAGTTTTGACTTTAATTTCATATTCACAACAAACATATCGGTTGTCAATGACCTTGACAAATAAAATTCAGTAATAGTCCTACAAAACCCCATCTAATTCAACCCCTGATATTAACCATCCATTTTTAAACCTATAAACCTTAAATCGAAGTCAGTGATTTTTTAAGAGACGTCTCTTGCAGATTAGCCATGGAAGATGAGAAGCATAGAGTTTTCCTTTAGTATCAGCAAGAATACATGACGTGTTGATTTAATTTACTAAACTAAATATTGAACATCCTTCAATACGACTGTTCCACATGATACTGAAACGATGTGTCATGCAGCTCTTTTGTGGACAAGCTTTTTCCCTTTATACTGTATTTACAGAAGCATCACAGGTTTTATCACTGGAATGTTTCATTTATTTTCTTATTTTACTTCATTGTTTAATTTTACTCCCGATGAGGTTCATTTGCTTCCTACTCCTTGTTGCTCATCTCCAAGCAACCTGCCACATGCACGACGTCTCAACAATAGGAAATGAGGCACTGACATGTATTTGAGTCTCTTCTGGGTATCTTACTCTACACCTCATAAAATAATCAGACACACGTTTGCCGGAGACACATTACTTTTCTTTTTTAAAACAAAGTGCTCTCCTGACGAACCTCGGCGATCTTGACCTTCCTTTTGAACTGGGAGAGCTGCGGCCCAGATGGCGAGCTGCATGCCTCAACAGCAAGCCGGGGCCGGGGCTCGCATAGAGCGGATGCAGCGAGATTTATAGCCTCCTCCTTCTCAAACCAAAAAAAAAAAAAAATGTACCTTGTATTGTCCTTTCAGCATCTGTTCTGCCACTGCTGCGGTCAGTCTCTATCTCCTGGGTCAATGAGTCTGGCAAAATGAAAGGATAATGACGATTAAACACCCGTGACATCTGTGCTTAATCAGGAAAGTTTTTTCAAATTTAATTTAACATCCGTTCTCGTAATGGATGACGGCACGTAAAAGGGGTGCTGCATATGGCATTGTAAAAGCTTCATCAAAACTAGTAGACAAGTAGGACTTGAGGTTTTGGGCTCACACTGACCCAAACGTAGTTCCCTGGCACAGAACTTTCTGACACATTGGGAGTCTTTTACAGGAGGTAACTAGCGGACTCGGTTCATGCTTTTTTCGAGCTGTAATTCCAGGACACAGCTGTTGGGCAGTGCGTCCATGTCCGCGTCTCAAGTACGAATCAATCCTCACGCGGGATTTTGACAGCAAGCACTCAATCACTTCAGAACAAACCAGATTTGGGTCAAACGTGTCAAGTGTTTACGCATCGGAGAACGAAAAAAAACCCTCGTGAAGAGGCGGCGCGTTGCCAAGTCCTTCTGTCATTCAGTCAAGAACGTTCTCATCTGTTAGCCAGAAATCCTACGCGCCGTGTGGTGGCATAGACCCGCATCTACACGCGCTGCACGCCGAGCTTATTAAGGTCTCGTACGCACGACTGCAAATTTGCAGAAACGCTTCCAATTTCCACCAGAAGCTGTAAATGGTCAGCGCTTCCTCCTTGGCAAATTTGCGGCAGCTTTAGCCTTTAGCCACAGAGTTTGGCGAAAGCGGACCGTTGAGCGTCTTGCTGACTGTCCCAGCTTTTATTCGTGTGTCAAATCGAAATAGTCGCCTGAAAGTCAAAAAGTACAAATTGACAGTTAACAGCCTCCCGCTCAAAGTAAATGTCACGCTAAACTAGGCTAATAGGCTAAACGGAGACGTGATTGTGCCTGTCACCCTGATTACGCTTCATTACCGAGCCTTCCAGTAGCACGTGTTTCGTTCCCTGCTAGCTCCAAACCGACCGGTTGTTAGCGGCAGCCCGTGGCATGATTTCTGCCGGCCGTACGGAGCGCGAGGGCGCGACCGCAGCGCCGGGGCTCACCGTTGAGGGAGCGGAGGCTCTCCGTGGGCGAGGACTGCTTTAGTGACAGCTCAACCTGCTCCCTCCTCTTACACTCGTACTCCAGCGCCTCCTGCAGTTTCCGTTTAGCCTTCTTCTCCTTCTTCAGGCGCTTCTGGATTATTGCTGGAAACACGAAAACACACACACACACACACGCACACAGTTCCTGGTTAAAAGTCTTAGACAAACCACAGGGGCAGGTCTACACATGAAGTCTGAAAAGAAGAAGTCACTTGGTATTCCGAGCGCGTCGCCAGCTGTAATGTTCATAGAAAAGTTGAGTGTGGGGGGGGGGAGAAATGTTCTCGTTGGATGAAAATGGACTGTGTCATTAGGAAAATAATTGAGCCAGCGATAACCTGGATTAACCCAGGTTAAAATGCCAATGAGACGAGGTTCGGGCGAAACTTTCTGCGAAGAAAGAAGCTGAGCAGCTGTCGGAATATAAAGCAGCAGCAGCACCTCAGAAAGAGACTCGGCACGGATCTGCCTTATTAAATTCCATTTGATTCATTAAACGCCGTGGATGCATATAACATGAGGATTAAGTCGCGCCGGGTGACACTTTTGTATACAAAGAATATGAATCATTTACACGGGTATCGCATGCACACTTGAACGTTGGGCGGGTTAATGCGGCGACGGCGAGCTGAGTGTGGGGTGTGTCTAGAGGCGATGTGAAAAGCAAAGAGCGCGTTCATTATCAAAGACAGCGGTAATTTATTATTCCGTCCAGGAACAACCTACACCCCGATCGACGCTTTCCCGCAAGAGATTCCGTGCAGCGTTTAGCAACGTTTGCCGCACCGCATGGTTTCTAATTACATTAATATAAAATATTCTTACGAGCACGTCTGAGTGCAAAATCAATGTGCTCATGTGTTGAGTGTAATAGGAATGTGTTGTTTGCTGGACTTTTTTACGACTGTGGGCCAAGTTCATACTCTACATCAAAGCTTTTAACCTGCCACGTTAGACGCCCTTAAAATTGGCGCTCAATCAAAAAGCCTCGAATTTTAAATGGGGCAAACTACAGTAGGTATGGAAGATATAGCCTCATAATTAGATCATGATATTACAGTACACCACGACATCCGGACTGTCTTTCTGTCTAAAAATATGCTCCAAGACTCTCACTGGTCCGGATTCAAAGCTGCACATTCTACTGAGACTTCTAGCCGTCTCTGACTTCTTGCAGCTAGATCGGCCAACCTGTCCTCGGTTCTGATTCTTGCAGCCCTGTCTCCAGCCTTTACCACCGTCGGCCATCACATCCTCCTGGATACTCTCTCCAACCTTGAGATATCAGGTACAGCCTGGCAATGGTTTGCCAGACATTTCAGGTGGCAGGATGGCCACTGGTGTTCCTTAGGGTTCAGCACTTGGACCGCTTCTCTTTTCTTTATACAATGGTTCCCTTGGGGAGGTTAAAGCCTCACATGGCTTCTGCTACCACTGTTATGCAGACGACACTCAGCTTAGTCCGACTCGCCAGATTAACTTCCTCCTGCTATCAGAACTGCGGAGTCCCCTGCTGTCCTAAGAACCAGCTCGTCAAGGAGTAACTATGGGACTAACTAACCCTCTTACTTATTGTTTACTTAGTTTTTCCGTAAAAAGGCACTAACGTACTAACGTCTGACTATTCTCTAACATGGTTTGTTCAGATTTGTGTAACCTAGTTGGCGGTAACTTAGTTAGACAACGGTTGCTGATTTAAGTCTAGCTTTACAGACTGAAGAATAGACGTGGGCTACAAAGCACTGTCGGATGTGGCTCCGGATAAGAACAGGTGCGAAATGCTGTAAAGCCACGCAGCATAAGAAAGCATTTTTAACCATACTCTCAGTGGAGCTCCTTCTAGATTAAAATCATGTTTTATCATCAAGACAGCTTGAACGTTTGGCCGCACAGATAAATTCAGTTAACAGAATTTACACGTAGAATGAAGTCAGACTAAACAAACTGCTTAATTTAATTCTTGGTAAACATCATCCTTTAACCATTCTGAAGGCAAAGAGAGAAATGCCGTTCGCCGTTTTTCGATTTCAGATGCTATAACAACAGCGGCTGTTATTTTATCAGCTTGGAGTGAGTCTACAGCAGAACATTTAACCATGTCCTCTCACGCTTGAATATGGACCCACAGGACATGGGTTCAAGTCAGGCTCTACCCTACGACCGCCACTGCCACCTGCCCGGTTCTGAGATATTTCCTCTTAGTGGTATGCACTAAACTCGGCTTTGAGAGCCTGCTTTGCGCTGAGCTTTTTGTGGTCAAATCAATGTTTAAAGCCGTTGAGAGTCAAAAGTGGGCGGTGCTGGTGCAGTGGTCTCAGAGCTGGACACCCTGAGTTGGTGACCATGAGATTACGGGTCTGAATCCCAGGAGAGGCTAAACTTGCAGTTGGACCCCTAGGGAAGACCCTTAACCCTAAGTTGCTCCAGGGAGACTGTGGCTGTAATTACGAAATGGAAGTCGCTCTGAATAAGAATGTCTGATCAACGCTGTAAACAGAAACGAGAGTGTTAGTGGTGAGGTGGTGTAGTGGATACTTGACTACGGAACAAGAGGTTGTGGGTCAACTCCCCCATTGCACTTGTCATCACGAAATGTGATGTTAGAATAAGACATGGAGTGGTTAGGTTCAAACAAAGACACTTGGTGCAGTTCAACACTGCTTTAAAATTAAATTTGCTAGATCTTTTACTGACAGAGCGTCAAGAACATTTTCAGGGTTTTGGCTACTGAAATAATGAACTGAGTACAGATCTGTGTGTGTGTATGTACCTCTGTTCTTCTGCTCTACAGCCAGCTGCTTCTCCAGCGTCTCTCTGAGTTCCCTCTCCCTAAACAGCTCCATCTTCAGCTCCGTCTTCTCCATCTGGACCTGCTTCTCCTGAGCGCGGGCATTATCGATGGCCACCTTCAGCAGGCCCTAGCAGGAACAGAAAAGCATGTTTCCACTCCACTACAAAGTGCTAAAGTGACTACGAACAAAAGGGAGGCTAATGGAGGATTATGCTGTTAAAACTGCTCAAATGGCTGGAGCGAATGTAACCCGTCCAGGCTTTTTAATTCTCTGCCCTGAATTTTCCAAACTTACTAGCACCAGGAATCGTTTTAGCACTCCACTTCTCACACGCTGTAATGCAAGCAACTGTGTAAATGTAAGTAAACACCATCAGCTGAGTTTGGGCCACACATGCAGGTTAATTTAGCCTATTGATTGTAGCTGATGGAGCTTTCAGTGTACTTGTCAGCGTTTGGCAATGCAATAAAACAGAAGTATGAAACCAGAGAGGCCCTGAGATTCCCATCTCATTTGCACATAAGTGTAAAACACACAGAGAGAGAGCTTTTGGCAACCTGAAACCTCACATCGCGTGCTCCTAATCAGTTTCCGTAGCCGGAAAGTTTCAGTGCGGGACGTGAGGAATATCACGAATAATTGAATTTTCCCAGCGACGGAGCAGCTAGACGCACATTTGCTGTTCCGCTGGTGCTGTGACCATTTCAAAACAATTATTCCCCACACACATGCAATTAAGGCAGATGCAATGGGCTATATCATACTAATTGTTCCTTCTTATGACCCCAATTTAGACTAAGTTGCTTTATCTCAATTTTCTGCTTGGATTGCCTTTGTTGATTTGTGTACGAGTGCTCAATCAAAACGTTACCCTGGAATCATGATTAAAGATGACTAACTCAACTTGTGCCGCTCCGAGGAGGGCGCGCGCTCCGGCTAATTATGAATGAGGCCAGCAGGGGCGGAGGGGCTCTGATGTCCCTATAACAAGAGCAGCGAAACGGGCCGTCCCCGCTCTCCGAACTGTACGCACATCATTAGGCTCACAGGCCACGCTAATCAACTCCATTCATCTTTCTGACTGGCTTTTATTTGCGCGCTCGCAACAATGAGGATAAGAAGTCTGACGCGCCCTGCACAGGGCTGCAAGTTTGTGCTAGAGGAGGAACAGGGAACAGCTAGCTGCGGACAGGGTTCCGAGCAGTTCTGAGGATATGTTCACTAATAGAATGAGGGAATGATGCATTAAAGCACTTTTCTATACATCCAAAGTGCTTTATAGAGATCAAGGCGAGCCATTTCACCACCAATTCGTAGAGCTTGAAGTTGACACTATCATGCATTAGTGAAGGTGGTTTGGCGTGACGGTCTGGGTTAGGATACTCATCTCAAGAAGTTGTGGGTTTGACTCCTACTTCTAGTACTATCACCATTTGGCCCCCGAGCAAGAGCCTTCACCCCAGGTTGCTTCTCAGTGGGAACCTTTACCAGTCCGGGACTTGCTCAGGACCCACAGCATGTAAGGATTCACCAAGTAAGAAATTAGGGAGGCAAATTCTGAGAGGCCTGTGGTGGGCAATGTTAGCCAGGAAATGAGCTTTTTCAAAAGAAGCCCAGGGATCTTATATGACCACAGAGTAAGAACCTCAGTTTCACGTGTGGTTTCCAAGAACGGCACAACACAGTTTCTTTGTTAATGTACAGGGGGATTGGGATCCGGGCCTTCTGCTGTCTAGAACTATACCTCTTCTAAGTGCTGTTCAGACCATAAATCTGTTTAGTCTCAGATAGATTTGCTAGTCTGAACTGCAGGTTTAATGGCTGCTGTGTGACACACAACAGTTAATCTACACCCTAGTACATTAAGAAGAGCATTAACATTGGACTTCCAATTTGGACCTTTTGACCTCTTTAATACGATAACAGCAATGTCTAATTATTTATTATATTGCACTAAATTGGGGATTAGAATGATTTCACCAGCTTCCGTCATGATTTAATCTGAGTAATAAAAGCCTGTGTCTTGTTCTAACAGACGAGCTGACAAGGCCCATGTTTCCTTTAAAGGCCCCATTAGCTTTCATGCATTGTTAACCCTGTCCGCATCAATGGAGCACTGAAGCTGGACCTTTAACCAGCTGAGCTCAATGACAGGCCCTTGTCTTCATTTCTGAAGCTTCAAATGGTTTCATCTAGTCTCCGACCAGGCTTTCTCCTTTATACGCTTGGGCAGTGACTTCCAACTCCTGCGTAGGTGATGTCTGATCCTTCAGCTATAGATTTAGAGATATACGTAGTAACCAATCAAAGACTTAACACAGAACTGGTTAAAAGCCCTCTTTTTCACTCACTTGATCCACCAATCCACTGCATCTCACCTGGATGTTGGTCAGAAGGGTCTCTATCGACGACAGACCGTCAGGAAAGAGGAAAGGCGACGGGAATCCTGGCGGTAAAGTCTGGCCGGCCAGCGACAACCTCTCGTAGCTGTCCCTCGCTGTGGGGGTGCACAAGGGGGCTTCGTCTGGAGGCAGAGCGAGAAAAGAACGCACTCAGCGAAAAAAACGGCACCCGACAAACAGATTACACATCAATTGCAACGCGGCAACACGAAATAAATCATTATTTTTCCCCGGATTGGTGTTTATACACCGATTTTGTTTGTGCGAAAATCACATTAACATCTATACAAGCAGAACCAATCAGCTGTGAATGATTGATGGCCCATTCTGTCACTGTCATGTGTATAAACCCTATTATTGATGCTACTGTACTTGTAGCTGTTAGCAATGCTCCACGGCTTCTAATCACACAAACGGAATGAGATTCTTGGGCGCCGCGCCGCGAGCGGGCCCTTTTTTTTTTCCCCGCGCCATTGCGCGTTTGGTATGCCACTCGTGTTGATACGCTAGGAGCTCGGCTCTGCCCAGTCCATATGGCCTCGTAGCTTTCGGATGCGGAAAGGCCACGCTCAATCACATGCATACAGCAGGCCTCGGTTACCAAGGGCCCTGGCACCTCACCAAAGGCCATATGGCACAAGGTGGTGAACCTCTATTTACCGCCTTTTCAATAGCAGCGCCTTTCGTCTGGCACGGCTGGCACTGCCAGTCTAGACAAATGGGTTCTAGTCTCCTTCAGTCTGCTGCAGGTAAAAAATCAGCAGGACTGAGGTGAAAGTTATGGGAATGGAATCAAGGATAGCTTAAAATAGATTCTTAAAGGTGGAGGCGCCCCTTCTACCCCCTGGAGCTCTGAAACTGGTGGCTGGGACTTTGAGTGAAAGATGGAAATATGATGGACACAAATATTTAACGTCCGCAAGTAAAACCAACCTTGTTCGTGTACAATTACAGTTCAGGTGGTGCGCTTGCCACTTGCCCAATTATTAGTCATTGTGAACACACCACAGCACAGCACCACAACCAAATGTGACCTCTGCATTTGACCCAGCTGTGAAGGAGCAGCGGGCAGCTGACATGGGCAGTGCCTGGGGAGCAGTGCTTGGGGATGGTACCTTGCTCATGAGTACCTCAACGGTACTTTTACCAGTTCGGGATTCGAACAGGTGATCTTCTAATCACACGGGGCGGACACCCTAACCGTTATGCCAACAACTGTAACGTGAGTACTTCCACCCCGAGAAAATGCCATGTCCTGGCTGGGTTGAAACTGACCCGCAAGCCAAATAATGTCCAGAATCTGGCCAGTGGTAAATGAAGTAGAGTAAGAATGAAAGATTATACGTGACACCAGTCTGTGAGTATCTACAAAGTGGTGGATTTGATTACCAGGGATGGATGTAAATAATTACAGCTACTCCTGTTATTGTAATTCAGACGTTTTGTTTGCAATACCTGTATTTTCATGAGTCATTTTTCTCTTACTTAAGTAGGCATTGCACCAAATGATCTTTGCTACTTTTAAAATCATAAATCACTAGTCAGTAGTCTACAAATCACACTGGCATCACCAGACCAAATCGCAGCTGCCGGAGCAAATAAAACGTGAGCTGTAGATGCATCTGGGTCCCAGACTACAGCTGAAATCATATCCAAAACCTTCCATCTGTATTCTTGCAGCCGTGTAATACTAACAAACAACTATACGCTTGGAATTGTTTTAACCACCTTTGATGTTTAGGGTAATTCGATTTTAACACAAGGCCAGCTGGCAAAACAGTGTCGCCAGTTAACCTGGGATTCCAGTAGCATAGGTTTACCTAATAAGCATGTACAGGCAAGTGTGAAAGGTAATTAAAAAGCATTTAAAAAATGCTACTGCAAAATATTAGGATGACCACTTCAGACATTTTCATATCTGGCTAAACAATAATTTGTTGAATCACGCTGTTTAAATGATTTTACATTAATTGTTTCTCCGATGTTAAAAGCTGTAATGACATGCAGTGAGATCATACTTATCGTTCAAGGGATCTTTTCTCGATTTACTGCTGGTAAAAAGTAACTAATACGCTGTCATTTTTTATTTTATTTAAGTAGTTTTCTTAACACTTAATATTTATATTTAATGTAGTTATATAAATATTTCAGGTAACATTACGGTACTTCTATTCTATTGGAGCACATCATTTTCTTCCTCTTCCCCCACTCACGATTACCACTTAGAGAAAGGAGAAACCTGCAGCTACAACAGCGCCTCGAGCGTAATGATGCCTTTCGACGATGAAATTACTTGTGCAGAACACAGAAGACTGATCACTGAAACACTGTGATCACACATTTCAAAAATGGCCCCAATTTAAGATCAAATGATTTTTATAGCTTCTCTTTAAAAAAAAAAAAAAAAAAAGGTACGACACATCTCAGTCTGAGCCACAGAAGTCTGTCTGGCCAGTGGAGTTTCTCTTATTGCGGCGCTGCAGAGGAGATCCATCAGCTCTCTTCACCCCGGCGTTAGTGGAGGCGGTGTGTGTGTGTGTATGTGTGTGTGTGGAAGAGCATAAATCTGAAGTGTGTGGACGTTGAGCAGATGTCCTGTGTGTGTGAAATGTAAAGCAGGGCCCCGGCTCCGGAGCTTCCTCCGAGGAGCCACCGCGGCCTGTCAGGGGCCTGATGACATCATACGCCATTCATCACGTCCACGAGGGCCAACCTCTGCCATCTGCTGTGCAGACCATCATAGCTTTACATCCATCTCTCTCCCCCACTCCTTCTATCTCTCGCTCTCTCTCGCACACATGCCATCATAACTCTACCTCCATTTACACACACAGACACACACACACACAGCATCCCAGCGATGACATCTCCATTCTGTCAGGGTGACCACCGGCCTCAAACGTGCGGTTTCGCTGCTGAGAACAAACGCGGGTGCCGATGCCAAGAAAGCCGCTTCCAAAACCCTACCTTGTTTATCAAATGTATTTATTAATTTCAGGGCAGAAAAAAAGAAGAAAGAAATAAATAAACCGACAGCACCCAGATTGGAGTTATACGATCTGGCACTCAAAGCCACAGCCGGCCTCTCATACAGAATTAATATGTGTTTGCGTGGCCCTCTAAATCATGCACAAACACGGCGAGGCTAGAGGAGCCCCTCTACTCCCATCAATATTCACTAATGCCAGCCAAGGCTTGGTAACAGCTGGTCTTACATTAATTAGTTTAAACTATTTATTTCATCCATCTCCAGAGCAGATTGAGGAAAAACATTAGAGATTATTTCAAGCATCTGCAAACGCCCCGCAAACATCAAGCGGACCAACAGCCCGAGCTCGGCCGCCAGTATCGGCGCTCTCGTCGTTAGGAATTCGGGGAAAAAAAAAAAAAAAGATGCGGGAGGAGGAGGAGGAGGAGGAGGGGTGTGGAAAGGGTAAGAGGAGTGCTGTGGGACTGCAGAAGGAGCTCGGATGAGCCTCTGCCCAAATTTCAGCAGTCCTTCCCCCCCCAGTTCATTACCGACAATGGACGGCTGCCTAATGGATAAACATTTGCCGGTAATCTAATTTCATAAAGAATAAAAAATAAAATCAAACGCTGAGAGGTCGTTTACCGCCGCTCGACGCCTTCAGGTTGCACACGCAGAGGGGCGCGGTGAGGGGAGATGAACCTGATAGGATTATTAGATCCTAAACTAGTTTTGAGAGGCTATTTACTGGCGCGGCGTGGTGCGGTGTTAGTGGATACTTTGCAAATGCCAATGCGTGTGAAAGAGGGAGGGAGGGAGGGAGGGGGAGATTTCTGCAGGATGTAAAACAATGGGTGAGATTTGGATGTCTCAGGCTCTGCAGTTGGTTTGCAGCCACTGTTGTCCCATATTTCATGTTGGCATTAATCATACATCATTGCTTTAACCAACTTCTGCTCGGGACCCAGCGAGGGGCTCGCCGCATACACAATGCTGGATCACAGGGCGCTTCGTAGCACTTTTGTTACCGGGAAACAATCTGTCGCGCATTACCCAACGCGAACGCCACCGATTCGGCTCTCGAAAGCGCATCTGAGAACCGCCCAAGAATCGGCCCTTTTTCCGGCCACCGTCACTCCAGTCGCAGTAGGCACTCTTTAGCTGCATTGTGCTTTGTTGAGGATTCTCTTAATTTGGCTCCCTGATTTTTTCTTTTTTTCCCCACACACACCGTTTTTTTTTTTTTTTTTTTTCTTGGCCTGCGTCGGCTTGTTTATTCCCCCAACCGTCGGTCCAGAATCATTGACTTGGACTTAATTACAGTGGCAGACGCCAGCGTGATGGAGAGACCGGAGGAGAGCGCCGCGTTTTTCCAGGTGATATTTCTCCGCCGGGGCTGCCAGCAGCAGCTGTGACAGGTCCGAGCAAGGCTCCAGCCGGCGAGAAAAAGAAAGAGGGAGGGAGAGGAAAGAAAAAAGGAAAAAAAAAAAAAGAAAAAAGACAAACCCTTATGAAATCCTTTCGGGTCAGCCGTGTCACAAATAACATTTCATGCACAACTGTTTCGGAGGATAATAGGAGCCACAAATAAAAAGGGGACGCAGTAAATACAATGCATTCCGAATGAAACGCCATAATTTAAAACGACATACACTTGCGCCGGCGTATTGCGTGCACACACACACACACACCCGCCCTCCCTCCCGCTCTCCCTCCCGTGGCAGCAGTTGGAGTCCTTGACAGTGTGCTTGCAGTGATAAATCACCTTTCCAGTTAATTTTCTCAGTCCTTATGTGTTGCAGCGCTAAAACAAGGGCTCAGGAATTGACTTGACAAACAAGGAATGTAAAAAAACCAACTATATCACTCGGACGGATCTAGGCTTATCTCCAATTTACATGTTATTAGATTTGTATTGTGAGCAGCACTTGGACTCGGCCGTGCCCTGCGAGCGCCGCGCGAGAGCGAGGAGATGCGCGCGATAGCGGGAAATAGAACACATCCCAAACCCCTCTTGACACCCTTTGATACGTTTGATGGAAGAACGGCGGGGCGAAGGAGGGCGGCGGCCGCCCGGCTTATTGCTAATGCCATAGACGGGGCGCGGCGTTGCTAAATCGAGGGAAAAAAGCTCGGGAATTTTAGCAACGTTTTCTCGATAAACTGCTTTAATTGACCTTGGGAGCTGGAAAAAGAAAAGTGCCATATGTTTGGAGTTGCGGTGTTTGAATGGAGGTCCCGGCGGACCGCCTCAGCTGATTCCGTCGATGGAGGCAGTGAGCTGGAGGAGAGGGAGCGAGGTGGAGGGAGGGAGGGAGGGAGGGATGAGCAAACTGGAAGACAGAACGACGACCAAAAAAAAAAAATGGCAAAGGAGACACGCGAGAGAGGGAAAGAGGGAAAGCAAAAGACAGAGAGAGAGTGAAAGGTAAGTGAACTATAAGAGAGAACAACAAAGGTCAAAAAGAGAAAAAGGGGGAAGGGAGAGAGAAAGAGGGATATAAGAAAACAGGAAGAGGAAGAGTAAAGGAGAGGGGAGGACTGAGAAAAAGCAAAGAAAGAGAACAAGAAAAGGACGGAATATGACAGAGGTCTGGTAAGGAAATAGAAACGAGAGAAGAGACAGAAAGAGAGTGAGAGAAAATGAAAAAGAAACAGAACAACAGAGGTCTGGTGATGAAAAAGAGAGAAGAGAAAGCTGAAACAGAGAGGTGGGGAGGAAGAGAAAGTGTGGAGAGAGAACAATACAGGTTTGATACGGGGGGGGAAGAGGATGGGAGAGTGAGAGAGTGAGGAGAGAGAGAAAGAGGAGGAAGATGGGGAACGAGAGAGAGAGAGAGTGGAGAGGGGAGAGAGAGAGAGAGTGAGAGAGGAGGAAGATGATGAGGAAAGAGAGAGAGAGAGAGAGAGAGAGAGAGAGAGAGAAAGAGAGAGAGAGAGAGAAAGAGGAGGAAGATGATGGGGGAACGAGAGAGAGAGAGAGAGAGAGAGAGAGAGAGAGAGGAGGAAGAGGATGGGGGAGAGAGAGAGAGAGAGAGAGTGGAGAGTGAGAGAGAGAGCGAGAGAGAGAGGAGGAAGATGATGAGAGAGAGAGAGAGAGAGAGAGAGAGACAACTAAAGCTAAAAAGAGAGAGAGAGAGAGAGAGAGAGAGACACCAAAGCTAAAGACAGAGAGAGAGAGAGAGAGAGAGAGAGAGTGGAGAGGGAGAGAGAGAATGTAGAGAGAGAGGAGGGGATGATGAGGAGAGAGAGAAAGAGAGAGAGAGAGAGAGAGAGAGAGAGAGGGAGGAGGAAGGATGGGGAGGGGGAGAGAGAGAGTGAGCGAGAGAGAGAGAGAGAGAGAGAGCGCGCAAGAGCATTTGGCCAGTGACTGTGATATATTGACAGGTGAAGTGTGTGTCTCTGCAGGCCCGTGTTCCCAGCAGGAGAATGAATGCTAAACCCGCAGCGCGGGTTAGCTCGCTTTCTCGCAAAGGTAGCGCCGCTTTCAGCAGACAATTACATTTTATTTGACCTGCCAATGGGGCTGAAGAAGGTTCTTCCGGAGTGCTTATGACCTTTCAGTCTGTGAATGGAGACGACGAGCAACACAGCAACCATCTCACCGTCATTACCGCTACGCCTCCGCCCAAGTAAACGCTTTTACAGCCACAGTGTTGTTACCGCCTAGAACACGCCGCGCTCGCCTGCTCCATTATCGGCCTGTTTTTAAAGGTGCGGCTCTCCTGCATCTTCCTGTTTACAGCAAACCTGAGTTTAGCTCGGCACTCGTCCGGACTCTTTAACCTCTTAAATCCTATGGCACGATACAGTATATGGAGAATCAGTAACTCAAAATGTGAAATGTTGCCAAAAAAACTTCTTCACACAAATCGAATGTGATCTGATCTGGCAAAACGAGTGGCAGCGGGCCAAACTTCACACTTAAAAAATTGTGTTGATATCTTTAAAAATTTTTAGCGTCCAAGGGGATACACACAGTGTTTTACAACTAAATTTGACTAGGGTCACTTAGAAAATGCTATTAAACCAGCCTCTAGCTTAAATTAGTTCAAAATATTATTGTAAATCCATATTTGTGACCCTCCACGGCAAAACCAGTCGCTAGTCGCAAATTTTCAAAATTGAGTTGATGTTTTCATGAAAGTGCATAAATCAAGCTTCAAAACGACACCTATATGGAATGAATGACGACATATGACTGAGATATCAACATTCAAAGGAGTCGGGTTTCTCCTGTCACGCCAAGTGAGAAACTGAGAAATCTGCCGTCGAAGTTGACTATCGCCGTAGCACTCATACAGACGCCAGGCGGTCAGCGTTACGCTTTGCATTTATCGCTTACCACGCAGTATTCACACAGCCACACGGATAGCCTACTCATGCTAGGGTTAACTGAAGGGGAGACGAAGATGATTCCGGAGAAATAATATCTTCACGCTAGTCAAGCAAATGGATTTACCGTAAAATATTGGAGTAGAGCTGTCAGAACAGAAACCGCTATTAGCTTACTCAACATAGTGCACACTAGCAACTAACACAGTGTACATTAGCAACTAACATAGTGCACATTAGCAACTAATCTAGTGTTCATTAGTAATCAAAAATAAGGCATTAGCAACTAATGTAGTGTTCATTAGTAACTAAAAATAGTGCACACAGCAACTAACGAAGTGTTCATTAGTAACCAAAAATAGTGCACATTAGCAACTAACATAGCAATATTAGAAGCAACTAACATAGTGTACATTAGCAACTAACATAGTGTACTTTAGCAACTAACGAAGTGTTCATTAGCAACTAACACACAGTGTACATTAGCAACTAACGTAGTACATTAGCAACTAACGTGAGTGTACATTAGCAACTAACATAGTGTACATTAGCAACTAACATAGTGTACATTAGCAACTAACATAGTGTACATTAGCAACTAACATAGTGTACATTAGCAACAATATAGTGTACATTAGCAACTAACACTGTACATTAGCAACTAACAGTGTACATTAGCAACTAACATAGCTCATTAGCAACTAAAAGCAGTACATTAGCAACTAACGAGTGTACATTAGCAACTAACATAGTGTACATTAGCAACTAAGAGGTAGTGCATTAAAGGCTAACTAACATAGTGTGTACACATTAGCAACTAACAGCATATTAGCAACTAACATAGTGTACATTAATAGCAACTAACATAGTACATTAGCAATCAATATAGTGTACATTAGCAACTAACAGTGTACATTAGCAACCAACATAGTGTACATTAGCAACTAACGTAGTGTACATTAGCAAACTAACATAGTGTACCTTAGCAACTAACATAGTGTACATTAGCAACTAACGTAGTGTACATTAGCTTACTAACATAGTGTACATTAGCAACTAACACAGTGTATACACAGTGATTAACATAGGTAATATTAGCGACAAGCATAGTGTACATGCGACTAACATAGTGTTCATTAGCGAATAACACAGTGTACATTACATTAACACAGTGTGTACATTAGCGACAATATAGGCGCACACTAGCAACTAAGCGCTGCTAACATAGTTAGCAATACGTTAGCATCTATGTTTTTTGGGAAACGCACTTCCAGATCGGGTCACGAATGATGCTGAAAGGGTTAGTAGTAAACTGTGTATCTGGTAAAATCAAACATTTTTTAATAACTATTATATGTAGTGGTATATACAGCACAATGACTGTTATGGATAAATATATAAATACAGAGAGAGCGTAGTGAGAGAGAGAGAGGAGAGAGGTGAACTGAAGAGAGAGCTTAAGATGAGAGCAGAAAAAAGACAGAGTACCTACAGCAGCGAGACACATCTGCTAAATGAAATGAAAAATGAGAGGAGGGCGGAGAGAAAATAAAACAAGAAGGCAGAGCAAGAGAGAGATGTAAGAAAAGCGGATGATGGGAGATGCTCGAGAAGAAGAGAGAGGGAGGAGAGAGAGACATAAGTGAACTGGAAGTAAAAACGATCGAGGACTGGTAAAGGAGAGAGAGAGAGAAAGAGCGAGAGGTATGCAAGAGGCCCGAGCAAGAGAGACGTTGTAAAGGAGATGAGAGAGGAAAAGAAATAAAGAATAGAGACGTAAGAGAGAGAGGAAGGTGTATGAGGTTAAACGGTTGACGGAGAGCTGAAGGAAGAGTCTCAACATTTTATTATTAACGTATCATCTTCACCAATGCACACATCTGTCTCAAATCTTGTGAAGATCAGATTTGCAAGAGGCGGAAAAAAAGGCTCCTTCAGACCCAACTTTGTCTCGTCCGTGTCTCGGATAACGTCTCAATGAAAGTTTTGTCTCTTTAAGACCTTAAAATGCCACTTCCCATGTGACCTTGGCTCCAGCCTGACCAGCAATAAGCCAGAAAATGACCTCCATAAAGCAGCCTCTCTGCTCATTTGTGGCGTGCGGGAAAAACTCGACCAGCATCCGAGAGAGGAAGCCGGAAGCTGCCCCTGTGGAGCTGCCGGTGAGCAGGTTTGGGTTCACATGATGTACACACAAATATAGTCCAGAGCGATGAGAAGACGCGATGCGATGGTCCAGAGGATGGCAAAATTCCTTTTACGGCATGACTTCACCGCAGATGTTAATAATATGGGGAGGACGAAGCTCATTAAGGCCGACGTAATGGCTAGATCGGGTGATATAGAGATCGGGAGAATAGAGCTGGCCCCTATAAAGCTCCTCCTCCGCCCCCACTTCTCCGCCTTTTCCCCGCCCTTAATTCCGCCACTTGAAAATTAGCCACACAAATTCCCCGGGCCGAGAGTCAAAGTCAAGTGGCAGAGGCCGGGATTGCGGCTAACATTTGGACTTGGAGGCATATTCTGATTAAATGTGTTTCTCTCCTCCTCTCTCTCTGTGTTTCTGCCTTCAATGTTCTCCTCGGCCCAGATTAAATCGCTGGTTGCACAAAGCCATTTGGAAAGCGGGCGAGAAGGTGAGCTTTTGTGTGTGTGTGTGTGTGTGTTGGGCGGGGGGATGGAGGTGGAACAATCAGTACGGCCACTGGGCCGTGTTTCCTCGAACGCGCTCCCAAACATTACTGTGCACAGGCATAAAATTAGCGGCGGGACCTAAACGCTGACATTCTCGCATGACTTTTAGAGAGCGACACCCCTCAAGATTTTGGTCAGCGAGGGTGTTGGCTAATTTCAGCTGCTGGCCCTTGGCCGCCATTGTCATTAATAAACCGAGCCTGCAAGTAGCCGTCATTTCGCTTGCTTCTTTTCTCTTTTTTTCCTCGAAATAATGAGTCTGCCGCTTTTCCTTAATAAAGCCGATCGTATTCTCAAGGCCACGCCGGAGATAGCGGCACAGGTGGGCAGGCGAAAAGGAGGAGAAGGAGGGTGATGGGGGAGAGAGAAATATTCATAAATCCTTAACTGTCATGCACGGTCAGGGACGAAAACAAAAAAAAAAAAAGGTTACGGGCCGCTAGGACTTGACATTTTTGGAGTTCGCTTAGCTGGAGGTCACGTTCTGTTCACAGGGAAAAATCTTTGTGATATGATGAGGAGAGAACACGTGAACGCTACAACTTACTAAGTTAGTGGGAAAGTGGTTTACGTCATGAATAAAATAAGCACGCCGATTCTTCCTTCGATCGATCAGCCCCCCCGCCGTGGATTTGTCTCTAACGCTGGCTGAGTTGAAGAAGATATTCTCTTATACCGCCTATGTCATATTTATTGCATGCTGTCAGAGTGTTCATTTGTTCAAAGTCACATTTTTCTCCTCCGCACTCCTGCATGTAATAAATGCAGAGGGGATGTCATTACCGGACTGCTGAGGATTAAAGGCTTGACTGCTCGTGATGACTGCATAAAAAGTCCTCCTTCATTAGTTTCTGCATGAAGACTCTTGAAAGCGGGTCCGTAACGAAAAGCACGACTGACGGGCCGCGTTCGCTAAACAGACGCCTCGGCGGCGACGGTCGCTGGAAAACGCCTGTGTAACCTGATTAAGAAGCTAAAGGAGGCTGGGTAACTGGCGCTCTCAAAAGGCTGCAAATTAATCGGCGGCAGTTTGAGAAATGCAAGATCTTGCCGACGGCTCGAGCATATCGCACTTATGACTGCCCTGGATGATTAGGGCTATGTCGAGTTATGGTCTAGCCAGGAGGACGCATGTGATGACTTAATAAGGATGTTACGAAAGCACACATCGTAATTTGGCTCAATGCAGACTTTTCTATCTTTTGTTCTTCAACGCTCTTCTTAGGCAGTGATGAACTAGTGGGAAAGTTATCGGACCGGTAGGTTGTGGTGCTGGCAACATTTAGGCATTCGCGAGATTAAATCGAAATGTCGCTCTCACCGCCTCCTTCTTGGATGGGTCAATGCGGAGACACATTTCTGTTCAAATTGTGTTGTGCTGTGTGTGCCTCACAATGACAAATAATCACCACTTGTACACTTTTGTAGGTTCAAATCCTGCTCTATCCTACTGTATGAAGGAGACCTGTCCACCCGTTGCTCCAGGAGAGAGTTGCTTTGATGAAGAAATGAAGGTGGCTCTGGATAAGATGCTTCGAAGGTGTATATTTCCAAGTGTTTCCACATTTGAATGCTCCTAAACATGTACTAACAAAGATGGGGAACTCAGACTGTCCCAAATCAATAAACGAGTGGACAGAACGCATCTCAGCACGGCACACAGTGCACTCCCGCCAACAAACGACCCTGCATATGACCCATCCGTGAAGGAGCAGTGGGCAGCTGACATGGGCAGCTTCTGTTTTTTCTTGCACCTGAGTAAGGCTCTTTTAATACTGGTCCAGAATCACAAAATCTCAAAGTCCTGATGTATTCTTGGTATGGCTCGCCCTGTTTATCATATGCTGTAATTCGCCTTGGCCCATTTGCACTTTTAAAACTGAATTTTAGAATATATATTTTTAAATGATGGTATTTCTCTCTCCTAATGTTAAAGACAACAGATAAAGAATTCAATAACTGGGCCCCGGGTTCTCTGGTGAGCTGCCTGCCAGCCTTCCAAGACTGCAAATATCATGCGGTGGCAATGCCAAGCCTTGCTTTATACACAATGGCACGACAGAAATTCCAGCAGAGCGAGGCAGCAAGGGGGAGAATCCACCCCAATCACAATACTTCTGATTGAACAGGCGCTATACGAGCGGGCGGGCGGGCGGGCGAGAGGACGAACAGATCGACAGAGGAGCGCTGGGTCGAGGACGAGCAGACATATTAAACAGACTCGCAACTCGGTGAATCCTACCGGGAGCGAGGATGTTGTTGTTGTTGGGTGCGAGGCTAGGCTGGCGCTTAATCCAGGCTGGATGTACCGAGCGGTTGCTGAAAGGGAAGTGATGAAAGACAAAAAAGAGCAATGGAGGAAGGGGGGTGGGGGGGTGGAGGTGGGGGTTGGGATGGAAATGTAAACTTAAAAGCGAGGCTTAAGAGTGTCTTAGTCCGTCTCCTCTTTCTCTCTATCCCACTCTTTCTAGCGCGAGCGGGCGAAAATGGATGCAAATCCATTTGCGCCTGGTTCACAGTTATAAAAATACTTAGGGTTTTTTTTTTCCGAGGCGGCTCGACGTGTTAAACGTGTGGAAATCTGGTTTGATAACATTATTCATAACACTGGCTTTGCGCTGCTCGAATTAATAACACTCCATTTGCAGATGGAAGAAAAGCCGGCGTGGTATTTCCAGTTAAAGAGATTAATTTTTAAACACCTAATTGACAGGCCAGGCCTGGGCGGGATAAAGCAACAGCTTCTCCGGGGCTTTCGGGGCTGCCGCAAAGTCAAGGTGACTGGAATACTTAGGCGGGCTTTCAAACGCTGCCTTAAGAGCGAGCGGAGAATTAGTCTTCCCGCAGTTCTCCTTCACACGCGCAACCCCTCCCGCTCCCTTTTTATTAGGCCTGATTTACTTCACAGTGAAAGGATATAAAAGCCTTTAAGTATCCGACTATAATTACAGTTGAGTCAAAATTTAAAGGTTCGACTCGGCAGTGTCGGCGAGTCAGCTAGCGCTCGGCGGCGCGATAGATAAGAGAGCTCTATTAGAGACGGTCGCCGGCCAGCGCCGCACTTTTTTTTACAGCGCCGTACGAAAGAGAGAAGTCTGTAAACAAGAGTTTTGCGAATATTTACAACCGGCTGCAGCGTCTCTGAACGAGTGCTGCCGCCTTAAAGCGAGAAGGTCCTGCGCCTGAGCCCCGGGTCGGCTGTGGGGTCTTTCTGTGTGGAGTTTGCATGCTCCGCCTGTGTCCACGTGGGTTTCCTCCGGTTTCCCCCCACAGTCCAAAAGCATGCTCTATAGGTTAATTGGCGACTCTAAATTGGCCCTGTAAGGTGTGAATGAGAGTGTGACTGTGCGAGTGTGTGTGCCCTCTGTGTGTTGGCGCCTGGCCCTTTTGGTCCCCGCCTCACGCCCGTAGTTCCTGGGAAAGGCTCCGGTCCCCGCGACCCCGATAGGGATTCAGTGGTTTGGATAATTAATGAATGAATGAACGAACGAATGAATGAACGAATGAATGAATGAATGAATGAATGAATGAATGAACGAATATCTCCGTGAGGCCTAGGGACAAGTACAGAGCCCCAAGTACGAGAATGTATTATGTGCACAAGATGTTTGTGCTCGCACATGATGTTTTTGCGCTTCCACGTTTTTGCTTTCGCATCATGTTTCCTCTTGCATGTATGTTTTTGCTTGCACAGCTTTTGTTTACATGCAAGATGTTTTTGTTTGCGCACGTTTTCGCTTGCGCATAATATATTTATGCTTGCGCACAATGTTTTCGCTTGTGCACCGGTTTGTTTTTGCTTGCACACAACATGGTTTCACTTGTTCACTGTTTTTGCTTGTGTATACATTTTCGCCTGTATACGCAAGTGAACACATACACAAGCAAAAACATAGTGAACACTATTAGCAAGCGAAACCCTGGTGTGTATACTTGTTCACTACGTTGTTGCTTGTGTATACACGTTGACTTGTACACAAGAGTGCAAGATTTTCGTTTGTGTATATGTTTATACTTGTGCATATATTGTTGCGTGTGCACAATCTATTTTTGCCTGCTCACAATACATTTTTGGTTGCGCACAATAGGTTTTTGTTTGGTTTGTGATGTTTTCACTGGCACCTATGTTGTTGCTTGTGCATGATATGTTTTCACTTGCGCACAATATGTTTTACGCGTGAACAATATGGTTTGGTATGTTTTCCCTTGCGCACAAGATCCTATATTAAACAGAATTATTTCTGCCATTCTCATATGGACTGTGTTGTAACTGCGTTGACCGCGTCTGCAATTGCTTTACTGTCTTCTGATAGCAAGCTGGAATTTACACCCCTAGGTCTTTGCTATAAAGGCAGTTTGTGTGCTCGCAACTACACATTAGTACATTGTTTTCTGAATATCATTTAAAACAAGTTCGGACCTCTGGAAAACAACGTGTGCTCACTGAAAAAACGTGTGACGTGCACAGAACATTGTTTTTTTCTCACTAGACAAACAAGGGGGAAGAAGAAGGGGGAGAAAAAAAAAACAAAAGAAAAGGAGAGGAGGAAGGTCCAGCGTCGGGGTCAAGCTCACCTTCCTGCGACAGTTGCTACGAGGTGTTTTATTACGAATGGCGAATAATTAGCGGGCCTGGCTAATTGTTACATTTCGTCTGTCCAAGGGCGCGGGAGCAGATTTGTTCGCAGCAGTGCGTGCACGCCAAAGGGGCAGGTGCGCGGATATGTGGCGGGAATTCACAAGGAGGCAGCGCCTGCATGGTACGTATAGAAATAAAGGAGGGGAAAAACACATTGTAATTCAACCTTCTTCGAGCAAAAAAAAAAAAAAAAAACGGCCTCAGACAAAAAGCTCATTTGCTAATAAGAAATATGCAAATGTCCAGCGTCCAGGAGGAAGGAGGCAGCGCCGGACGTGGGACAACACACCCCGTAGGACACACAAACACACACACATACACACCTTAACATCCGGTACGCCTTTGAGCCGTCTCTCCCACGCATTTGTTTTGCGGGGAAAGCGGCGGGTAACGCGAGCCCGGCCCTTGATGGACAGGGAGATTTCACCTTCGCTGGTGAATGATAATACATTATTAAATTTGCCTCTCCGCTCGCTAGACACACTTAGCTGACCGCAGCATATTTATCTCCCTATCTAAGCCTTACATCTTGGCAGGAGAAAGCATTCTGTCACTTTTGAGGCATTTCAAAGATTAAAAAGAACCTCTGCCTTTTCAACATTCCTAAAAGCGCTCGTTTTTTTTTTCTCCCCCACCTCTCTCCTTTCGCCCAACGTGATTAGCAGTCGGCGGCGCGGCGCGGCCCGACGTACGCAGAGGAATACAAATATCCAAATGAACTCCGGGGTCCTGGGGGGATTTCCCCAGCCTGCATCTTCAGCACTATTCGTCACAGCCAGCGCAAATTTGATTGATCCTCTATCGAATTATTTTCTTCTTCTTCTTCTTCTTTTTTGCACCCCTTTCATTTGGACAGGACACACTGACAAGTTGTTTGATCATAAACCTCGATTGTCTGCCAAGTCACATTCCGCCTCCTTATGGCTAATGATCCGGGCTTTTGTCTTGGAGAAAGTCGGTGGAGTCAGCAGAAGCCTTCGTCCTACGCTTGCTCTCTCTCTCTCTCTCTTTCTCTTTTTTTGAAGCCAAAATGGCAAGGACACTAAAAAGGCAAAAGAAAACATGCTTTGAATGCAGGCGGGTCTGATGAGAAGCGGCCAGGCTGTTGTCGACTCGCGCCCTGAAAACCGATCGCCTGAATCCACCGGTCAATGTTTAAAAGTGGGAATAACTGCCATATTTCACATAACATAATCCATGAAGGGATCTAAACGGTTGTTTTGGGCCAGTAGTCTTCAAGCTTTTTCAGTTCAAGGACCCCTTAGCTCTGAGAGACACCCAGCACGGACCCCCAAGTTGTCCCGGAGAGACTGTCCATGTTATTAGGGAACGGAAGTCACTCTGGATAGGAGTGTCCGACAAAAGCGGTCAATCTCAGCTCTTCGCTCAAATGGTTCCACACTTGTGTCAGTGTTAGACCTGAATGACGAAGTCAGACACCGGCGTTTAATTCATCTCTCACGTATGGTACGGTGTTTAACTAAATGGAGTGATTATTTGTCATCGTGAACACACCACAGCACAGCACACAGTGCACCACAACCAAATGTGACCCGGCTTTTGGGAGCACCCTGAGAGGGGACTATACCTTGCTCATAAGTACCTGAGTGGTACCTTTACCGCTCCAGAACTTGAACCAACGACCTTCCGGTCAAGTGGACGACTCTCTACCAACTGCCCCAACTGTCGATGAGGAAATCCAGTGGCTAGTGAATCCTATGTCTTTCTAAGAACAAATTATGGAACCCTCAAAGAGAAGGGGCTAAGCTGTCTACCACGTGTTGTTCACACCTATGTATCTGTCGGTATGAAATTCTGGGGGACCCGGGAGCAGCCGCTAAAACACAGAAGGCCGTTAACATCCGCAAGAAAGTCTTCTACTTTAAGAAAGTACATTAATATAGTTACAAGCATCTGTTTAAACAAAAGTCTAACGCCAGTCTACAGGCCTTCAAATTGATGATCAGACTGATTAGAGGTTTAAATTTAGTTAGTCCGCATGTGGGATCTTGGTTATTGCACAACAGTCCTGCAGTTGATGAGACGTAACGAGATTAGGTTAGCAAGCGCGAAAACGTGCTACAGCAACACTAATATGATTATGATATGCTAAGTGAGATCAGCACAATTTTGATATATTTCTCTGTAATAAAATGAAGTTTCAGTCCAAGGAGACTCAGCAAACGGCAAAGGCAATCCTAAGAGTAGTCACTGTTACTTTGCACGAAATGATATCAGAGTGGATTTTTTCAAACATTTATTCGACGTCTAAAATAATAAACACAAATTCAAGTCCCGGCACAAGCTGAGCCCAGCCTGAAATAATTGCCACACCGAACGGCACTCTGGCATTATCCCAATGCTTTTTAATTGCACACTTCATTTTTCATCAGGCGTTCGCCTCTTTTGCTTTGATTTGGGTTTCTAAAACAGGTTAAGCAAGAAAGAAAAACTTTCATTCTGCGTCTTTTGATGTTCTTGAGGAAAAGGTCTTTCTGTCCTTCTTTTTTTCCCCGCGCCCCCCTTTTTTTTGGGAAGGGGATGAAATCTTTTAATGGCTAACACATGCTTTGCCATTCACTGACCAGCTGGCAAATTATCTAAGTGATCCCGCTCCTGCCTCGCTCCATCATTCACGCCGACGCATCGCTGCGCCCGTCAGCTCCGACCAATGGAACGTGATTATCCTCCGCGGCGGCTAAAGCCCAACGCCGGGGGTGCGAACGCGCACATCGGTTCCCGGACAACAACAGAAATAAATTAAATAAATAAATAAATGAAGCACAATGGGCTGTCAATGGGAAGGGTTGGGTTACAGCAAAGAGCTCCTTCATCGGCCCACAATGAGCTGGTGATGAGAAACGAGGCCTTTCAGACAGCTGGACGGCAAGAAAGTGGAACGGCTATAAGCCACCGTCAAAACCAGCGGCTGTGAGAGATTACTAGCGAGATAACGTTGCCCCAAAATATTACGACGAATCAAGAGGGAACAAAGACGATTTCCTTAAATGGAATGTACATGCACCTTTTTAACGTTTGCAGCACTGGGGCAGTGGTAGTGTAACAGCTGTTGAGTTGCTCCAGTGATCGAATCCCGAACAGGGTCATAGCATCACCCCGAAATGAAAACATGGATCAGACATCATACATATTGTAACATCCCTCACCGAGCAAATGCGGAGACGTCAGCTGGTTTTGTCACGTCATATGAAGTATAAAACACAGGCTGCTGTGAGCCACAGCTCAGGAATAAAAATGTCAAATGATATTTTAGTTGCTTGATAGTGTGATTTGATATGAATGGAAGTGACTGCGTGAATCAGCATATGACATTGTCTCGTATTGATTGCTGGCTGCTTATTTCACTCCAAAGGAAGTACGATTTTGTGATATCCTCGGACATCGAGTTGCTGTTGACTGAATCAGTGTAATATTGAATCATAATGAAATGTTGTTACTTACACCCCTCCCACTGAGCATGGTACCCCAAGCACTGCACTACCTGGAAGGGTTGAAGGGTAGAGGTTGCGTTTTGGGATAAAAGAAGACCTTTAAAATGGGAAATGATTCAGGCTGTTCATAGGTGCTTCAACTGATTATAACTAACCTAGCTGTTAAACTATGAGCTTCTGGATTAAGGTTAAGCTCATGTCAAGAACGCGCCAACCACAGGAAAAGTAATAGCGCAGTTCTCCTCGAAGACCCAGTGAGGTGAAAACCGTCCTTGGTTTGGTAGCATGTGAAATGTGCCAGAAAACTGTGTCTGAAAAGATGTGTGAAACTCCTGAGTTCAGTTTTACGACGTTGTGAAGTTTAACAGATTTTCACGGTAAGTCTAAGTAGGGTGGGACTAAAACACAGTCTGCCTACATGGAGAAGATATGTTTAGCACAGCCCTGCCCAGATCTGCTGCTCTGGCCTTGCTCACCTGCCTAGCGTCAGTAGCATACATGCTAGTCTGGGCAAGTTCGCTAAGAGAGTCTGTTATACACTAAGTCCAAAGCAGTTCCTAATATCTCCATTCCCTCAGTTGAACCACCAAGTGTAAGTTTAGCTATTTCGTGTTGTCATAAACTGTAAAATATGACACGTGCGAGTTTAGCTTGTTGTAAAGAACTACAAATGAACATGAGGTAGCTGAGATAGCGGTGACGTAATTACCCCGTTTTGTATTTGGTCTTTAATGGTAGTACTGCCTTGTGGACAAATCAGGGAATGGCAGCCTTAGTGGTGCATGTCCTTGTGTCCAAAAAATATTTAGGGATTAAATATTTAAGGATTAAAAGGAGGTTTGTAGTTGAATATTTTTAAGCCATGAATTGAGTCTCCACAAGTAAGGCTCTGGAAAGATTTATTTGGCTGTATCTGGTGAGCAGCACTTGGGGACGGTAGCTTGCTCATGACTATCTCTTAGGTGTCTTTACTGGTCCTTTACTTAAACCGGCAATGCTCTGATCCTGGGGCAAGATCGTAACCGTTACTCCACCAGCTACCGCAACTGTCACTGAGGAGATCCAGTGGCTAGAGAAAATCTTAAGCCATGATTTGAGACAAAACGTGGGAAGAATAAATAATGACGTTAACAGAGTGATTGCTGGTTCCAGTAATCACAACAACATAGGACCGTATCCTTGGAGAAACTTGGGGTTATAGGGCATAATCATGGGATTCGAACACCCCAATTTCTTGTTTTGCAGCAGTGTGTAGATTTTAACTGTCCAAACTTTTCTCACCAACATAAAGCGCTCATGTGACCTCGTAATCCGGTCTGTTGTGTTCCCGCCCTCTAATCGATGCCGTCAAATCCTAATAATAAACTTCAAGGCTGTAAACGATCAATAATCCAGAGCAGGCTGGTCAGTAAAGAATGCAGTCTCGATGGTCAATAAAAACTTTTTGAAAAACCCAACTCTAGGTCATAATTCTTTCAGTGGGACTGAGTGTCCCAGTGGACATTGGGGTGAAACGGCAGCTTTCACCTCCAACTCCAACTGTTGTTGTAGCCCTGCTCATGTCCCATTAACCTCGGTGACCCAGCTTCACGTCCCCAGGATTTTGATAAAGGATCATAAACGAGTTGCGGGCATTAAAGCACGAGCTGATCAACATTTATCGCTTTCTGTTGCGTCCAAATCGGATTTTTATAAGCTCCGACCGGGCCCGGCGCACAACGTTTGCAAAACGGCTACGCGTGTGTATGCGGTAGAGCTGAATGGGATTATTATGTTGGCTCAAGCATAAACACAAAAATGATAGAACCTGCATTATCACTGATAGCGCACTACAGAGCTACGGTTGAGGATTAGAACAAACGCAGGCAGGCGGATGAGCTGCAGAGTTTAAAAGCTCACATGGACATCATTCAACTTTATGACTTAATAAATAACGGGTCCAACTTTTTTTTTTTTTTTTTTACCACAGATCATTCAACAAGGACATGGAAGTGAAGTTGAATGTGAGACTGAAAGACATATCAGCAGCTGGTTTTGCAGACAGAATCACACCTACGTTTTTCCTCATACTGAGAGTTCCTACAGTACAATTGCCTGTTACTTTCTTGCTATTTACTAGAGTTGTAGTCAAGACCACCTAAACCAAGACCAAGTCCTGACCGACATCAGAGTGTGTTGAGACCGAGACAAGACCAAGTCTCTGAAAGGCCAAGACTGAGACACGACAGACACCAGAGTGTGTTGAGTCCGAGACAAGACCAAGACTCTGAAAGGCCAAGACTGAGACGAGACCAAGACCAGAGTGTATCGAGAGCAAGACAAGAGCAAGACTCTGAAGGGCCGAGAATGAGACGAGACTGAGACCAGGGCGGGGTGAGACCAAGACAAGACCAAGACTGAAGGGCCGAGAACGAGGCGAGATAGACCACGGCGGGGCAAGACCAAGACTCTGAAGGGCCGAGACTGAGACGAGACCAAGACCAGAGTGTGTCAAGACCAAGACAAGACCAAGACTCTGAAAGGCTGAGAACGAGGCGAGACTGAGACCAGGGCTGGGTGAGACCGAGACAAGACCAAGACTCTGAAGGGCCGAGACCGAGACTAGGGCGGGGCGAGACCGAGTCGAGACTGGACCAGTGCACATTTTATACCACATGGCAAATAAGTGGAACATACAAAGCCTGAGCACTTTTTTAGCAAGAAAATCAGACACTTTTGGAGTCATTGGTGCATCAAGAACGGCAGACCAAAGAATCTATTTCCTGATGCAACGGAATGTCACCGTGGGATGCTATACCTGCCTTTCTGCTCCAAAGTTCTAGGCTCTGTATGCAGATTTTCCCACGTAAGATTGTTAAAGGACAGCTTAAAATGCTACCATTATAAAAGCAGCAAATAGGATATCAATCATGCACCGTTACACTTTTTCTTTCCATAGTCACTGTGAAAATCTGCATTTGACCCATCCGTAAAGAAAAAGTGGGCAGCTATAGAGCAGCGCCCGAGAGAGCATAGCTTGAGTGGTACCTTTACTGGTCCGGGACTTGAACCGACACCGGCTATCACAGGACCAACTCCCTAACTGTTATGCTACCATCTGGCCCAAATCTATCGTCATGTATAGTTGTTCACTATAGTTAACAACACTGAAATCATTTTCGTATAGAGGCCATATTTGTAGTCCAATACTACTGAAGAACAGTAACTTTGTACAGTTATTGTAGGATTAGATTAATTGTAATGTGCCATTTTAAATGATGCATATTGCAATTCATTTATTATAAGCTTTGCTCTGTTACAGTACACATCACCGCCCCTCCTCCCTCCTATATGTGCATGTATTCATGAGCTTTTCTCCCCCCGAGGAGAGGAACGATGTTAAATGTTTGATGTCCAAAATGAGTTTCCCTGCCAAAGGCTTCGGCGCCTTTCAAATTTCCTTGTTTGTCAACTACCTGCTGTTTCGAGAGACACCGGCTTGTCAAAAGCAATCCTGACCGATTCCCTTTGTGAAGCAATTCAATTAGTCTCAACTTTCTAATAGCGGCTAGCTTCTCCGCTCCCTTTCTATTCGGCTTCCGTGCCGAACTCCGCCAAGTCTGTTTGTTCTTCCGCTGGCAGAGCCGAGCTGGCACGCCGCGCCCCGTCCGCGACCATATGCTAGCGCTGCATTGGATTGTCCTTGTTTTTTAATCGGCGTTTAAAGTCGCAGGGGCCGGTGTTCGACTTTCAGCATCAAAGACAGCGAGACGGCGCGAGATCAGGAGTTCGTTAGCCGCGTGTCGTCTTGCCTGGCTACAGATGACGTGGCGCGGTGAGCGGAGAGGCTCGGGCCGCTGCGAGTGTAACGCATGAAATTAATTTAATGCCCTGCCAAGACCGTAAAGACCAAACAAGTGGAGAAATACCATTAAACCATTGGAATGTAATCTCATTTGTCTAAACAAACTGATCCGATGAACAACCCTAATTAAAAAAAGGGCTCCCGTCATAAACAAAGGCGCAGGCCGTCCCCCCGCCACCACCACCAGCACCAGCACACCGACCCCAAGTCTTTAACGGCAAGCCACATTTATTTTTATTAATCTAATGCATCATGTATCATATCATTACAGTTCAATACATCTATCATTAATTTTATTCCCTTCACTTAAGGCTTTTATTGGGATTACTTTGGTTATTAGTTGGTCTAATGTATTGGTTACCTCCGGATCTCGGCCGCCACAATCTCGCTCTTATCTCGCGGCGTAAAAAACCTGCGCGTGTTATTCAAATTGCCTCATTTATTATGATAGCTTCCTCATGTAAATTGTGCTGACTGCTCGCCCTTGCACAGTCCTCATTAGACTAATGAAAACCTTCAAACGAAAAAACTAAACAACCTGCCAAATAAAGGTCTGAGGTTATTATGAAAATTACAACTCTGGGAGCCGGGAGAAGCTCCGTTCATTAATTCATGCTCAGCAAATTGGTAACTAATTTAGTTGCACTCCTCTGCATTAATGGATTATTTTATAAAAATGTTTTTCCACAGCCAGAGACCTTTGGTGCGCACGTTAAGAGAGCCCTGAATTCTAATCAGGCCGCGTGACACATTAGGAACGGTGGGCATCTAAATGGTAATGCAATGGTAACACAAATAGACAATGTGGATTTTCTCGCAGTCAGAACGAATCAAGGCCAATCTAGTTGAATTGCTAGCTAAAGAGCGCGAGAGGGATTGCTGGGCGCCAGGAGGAGGAGGAGGAGGAAGAGGAGGGGGAGGAGGAGGATGGGGATGTTGGGAAGAGGGCCGCGGTGGGGGAGTAACACAGGCGCCGCGTCGCCGGGAATGACAGGTATCGTGATAATATTATCATAAACGAGAGGGAACGTCCGCAGAGTATACAGAGACATGCAGCCAGTGCATTATCACAGAGAAGTGCAAGCGCAACGCCACACGTAAACGCAGGCTTTTATGCGTGTGTGGGGGGACGCGAGTCACGTGGTATGTTAAAAAGAAGGTTTAAAACCTGATTACACACCTACTGAGTGTTTTTGGATTAGGTAATGTTTTTAAAAAAAAAATATCTGTCTTTCTGTTTGCATTTTATCTATATACCTGTTCGTCTACGTACCTAACAATCTATATATTACGCTACATTTTTGAAAATCGAATTAACTATATATAAGTAATGCATTTAGATTTCCAAATTATACATGTGTCTTGTATTACCTCATTGAGGCCATTTTGCTGCTTCCAATTATTATTATTTCATTTCTACAACTGGGAACCATTACTGTCGCACACGTCTTTGTGAGGTCCTGTCATTCATTTGAAAACATATTTATAAATGCTGTATGTGAAATATCTTAATTATGTGTATTCTTGTGTGTGAATATTTGAATTCTTGAATTATGAAATGTATTAATTATAAATAAAACCCTTTTTTACTGATAAACACCCGTCCACAAATATAAAAAAGTCTTCACAACAATGACCACAATAATCTGCGAAATCTGATTTTACAAACCACATTAAAACCTGTCCACACACATACAGTACGTGCTGCTATCTTTGTGAGGTCCATTCATTCATTTGTAAATATATTTATACAAACATTATATATGAACCTATTTAATAAACACTGGAAATGTCCTTATCAAGATCAGTCCTCATGGCAAAACGTCTTCAAAATGACCACAATAATCTGACAAATCTCAAGATTTCGGATCATTTGGTGGACCATCTACTAAAAATCTGTCCGCACACACAAAATAAGTCTTTTGTTCATTTGAAAAAATATTAACACAAATCTTACATCGGACTAGATTTAATTATGAAATTAGCCAAAAGTAAATCTTCAAAAAGACCACAATCATCGGACAAATCCCAAGCTCATTTGGTGGACCGTCTACTACATGCACCAGGCCGCTCTCCTCCACTTCTACGCCCCTCGCACCTAAATCCTGACCTGTAAATTCATATAATCGTGATAATTACTGTGCGTCACGAGCGCGTGGAAGCGGCCTGTGGAAGAGTCCGGTGCTGCTCTGCTCCTCCTCCTCCTCCTCCTCCTCGGTCCAATCCAGCAGGGAGCGCACAGCCCACTGATTTCCACAGTGGCTTTAATACCATTATCACCCCCAGCTAACAATTCTCCCCCACCAGGCCCCCGGCCGTCAGAGAATACTCAAATCTATTATTTGCTTCATTTTGTATTTAACCCAAACGCCGTGTGTGGACTCTTCCTCCCCCCCCGCCACTCCCCACAATCCAGACTACTTAATTGACTAACAATAAACGGCCATTTGCAAATAAAATGTTAAACAATCGGAGCTTTTAAATGGCGTCCGGATACGAAAAGCAGGGACTCTTTGCCGCTGCCGTTGCCGCTGATGGGCATCACTTCTGACGATGAACGATTTAGCATCCTGCCTGGCAAAACACGGCGAACGCAGAGTCTGGTTGTGAAGTGAAGTGATTAAAGACTGGCCCAAATGATTATGCTTCGAGGTAATTAGGAGTGATTACATGAATAAATTGATTCTTTCAAAACACTACACTTAACAGGAACGAGTCTGACCTGCAGTCGAGCTCATCTTTATTTTGTCAACCTCTGCGGTGTCAGTAAAGCAATGGCCCTGATTGTTAGAATAACACAATATCCCGCTGTGCTGTGTCTGATACCAACTTTATTGTGTCTTAATCATGCCTGTTACGCAGCTGATGAATTATTTTCCGCTACTTTTCATGGTTGTGTGGAGGTGGAAGTGAGTAAAGTTTATTCCCAGCTTTTCAGTTTTTTTTTTTTTTTTTTAAACAAAGTTTTACATCTTATCACTGGAAGGCACTGTCAAAAATTAGAATTACGGTCAAACTTAAAACCAGCGTTGTTTTCACAAACGCTTTGTCACGAACTTCAGTGCCTAGAACCACGTGTGTTGCTTGGACCGGCTGGAAATGTGAAGAATATTTTTCCATCCTGACTGTGCAAAGCTTAATAGTACTGCTAAGTCCTGCATGATAGTAATTAAGATGATTGTAAGACAATAATAATAATAAATAAATAAATAAATAAATAAATAAATAAATAAATAATAATAAACATAAACAATAATTATTGTTTGTTTAATAGTAATAATTATTATAGGGATTCAGCGGTTCAGATAATGAATGAATGAATTATTATTGTTAATAATTACGTGACGTCATTCACGTTTTCATTATGATGATGAGGCCAAAGAAGGCAAAGATGACCATGGACATTGCCAACTACTGGAGTCCATGTCCGTCAATGTGCAAAACTGAATGACAGTACTTCTAAGTCATATGCATAATATTAATTATTCTAATGAGTAAAATTCACAGGTACATGTATGGCATTTAGCAGGACGCTCTTACTCAGAGCGACTTCAATTCTTCCTCATTTCAGGGACATGTCCTTGGAGCAACTTGGGGTTACGGAACTTGCTCAAAGAACCGGTGACGGCACTGATGGATGAAGGATTCAAACCCACGACCCCTTGGTGCAGAGGCGAGTATCCAATCCACTAGACCACTATCCCATTAGTAAATTAATCCTAATGTACACCGATATACAGTACAGTGCAAAAGTTTTAGGCGGGTGTGAAAAAATGCTGTAAACAAAGAATGCTTTCAAAAATGGAAGTGTTAATCATTTATTTTCATCAATCAACAAAATGCGGTGAATGAACAAAAGAGAAATCTAAATCAAATCAATATTTGGTGTGACCATTTGCCTTCAAAACAGCATCAATTCTTCTAGGTACACTTGCACACAGTTTTTGAAGGAACTCGGCTGGTAGGTTGTTCCAAACATCTTGGAGAACTAGCCACAGATCTATAATCCTATAATCCTACAAAATAATATAATGACTAGAATCCTACAAAATCCCTGACTTTGTGCAAGTGTAGCTATAAGAATTGATGCTGGTTTGAAGGCAAAAGGTAGTAACACCAAATATTGATTTGATTCACATTTTTCTTTTGTTCGCTCACTTTGCATTTTGTACACCAATAAAATCAACAATCCATTATTTATATTTCTGAAAGCATTCTTTGTTTATAGCATTTTTCACACCTGCCTAAAGCATTTGCACAGTACTGTACCTCCGCATTTTACACATTACTGTTTTATGAGCCACCGCTGCTGAATGCAAACTCATCCGTGCTACATGTGTATTTATATACTGTCTTAGAGATACTGTTTACATTTTAAACTGATTGTTTGCAGATTTTATGCACGTTTAACGTACAAAAGACATTTCATTATTGTAACTGTTCTCCACTTTGACTGCTGCTGCAATGTTTGCACATATTACTGAATACCTCATATCACTAAAACTGCATTTTTTATTTTTAACTTTTTATATTTTTATTTATATTTTTTATTTTTGGAATTTTATATTTAGACTTAATTTTATATGTATTTTTCTAGGTGCGTTCTTTGTGCTCTCTACAAACTGGAGCCACATCGTCTCATCTCTCTTCGTACTTCTATATATCTGAGGTGCATAGTTCAATTTACCTCATGACTTGATATGATGATGTGATATTGATGATTATTTTTGTGTTTGCTGCAATAAGATCCCAATAACTTGAGTAAGATTGCAGTCAAAGTTTGTGTGTGTGGATGACATCCTGCTGAACCAGTAATCCATTTTACCCTTCATGCAAGTGATTTTCATTTTGAGAAGAAAAGCTAAGCTGGATCTTGGTGCTAGCTGCAGTAAGGGGATGAGTTTGCTGACCTTTCTCAGCGTGCAGCCGCTTGGCCTCGTGGCCCATGTCGTGGGTGGCGAGGTCGCCCTCTTCAGGCCGGAGCAGGATGCTGGGAGACAGGCCAGGAGTGCTTGGTTCTAGAGAGCCCGTTCTGGTGGACAGCTTCAGGAGAAGGGACAAAAATCTGCTGATGCATCCTCCAAATCAATGGCAACAACAATAAAATGCACATCAACTGATGAATAATGATTTTTCCCCCAAAAAAGAAGGTGTTTTATGCCAGAGGAGGTGAAGATGTCCTTGGCTTTCATCTGTTTGTGATTTGTGGTAAACCTCATCTCCAAATCAATGGGCCAGTCAATCAGAATCCTATTTGCCAATGCTCTGTCAGGCACGCCGCATCATCAGCACAGTTTGCAAGCGCTCTCGTGATAGGGCTCCGAACCGTGGAGACACAATGACCTCGGGCCGCGGCAGAAGGGGGCTTTCAAAGGAAGGATGTTTTGAGATGATTTTTGTGAGAGTAAGCGCGGCTGTGCAGCTTTAAGGAAAACCTAAGCCCAAATTGTTTGACAGGAGAGATCCTATAGATCATAAGTTTACATACACTAAGACATATGACTTTAAACAGCTTGGAGCGTTCCAGAAAATGACGTCAGTACTGTGCAAAAGTCTTGAGCCACTCTTCATTTTCCTCTCCAAATGAGGCGGTGGTTACTGACGTTTATTGAACCGTGGGTCAACATAAATGCAGATAACTGTTTTTAAAGACATCGGCACGAGACGTCTTAGATTGCCGATATATTATGGCGCATTTATTATGCGTTGGAAAGGTAAGCGCTTGTAACCTTAGACATGTCCAAAGTCCGAGTGGGACTTAAAATGTATGGCGTCAAAATTCTGAGCACCCAGTGGAGCGTTCATGAGCAAACTCTCTTGTCTTTTTGCGCTCAACTCTGCCTACACACGCAAAAAAAAAAAATGTACTAACTAAATTTCGCGTTTGCCTCACTTGGCAAATGTGAGCTCGCACATGGGCTGTGTCCCGAGCCGGTACTACTGCACTTCATAGTATAGTAGGTGAGGTGCCTAGCCAGGGTTGTAGCTTAGCAGCTTTCTATGCACAAGGTAGTGCACATGGAGCGTCACAGCGCCCTATTTGACTTGGTGCACCACATAGGACTGGGAAGTGATTTATTTTCTTAAAATTTTGTGCACTACACCCCAAATGCTCTGCTTTCACGCTCGCTTGACTTGGTTGAGTTAGAAATGTCAGAGTTATGGTATTCTTTTTTCTGTAAAATTCTGAGCATGCAGTGGAACTTTGGAAAGCAAAATATTTTTTCTTCATGCACTCAACTCTGTTTGCGCTCGCCTCTTATTTAGTTATTAAACACTGGATACTTAAGCAGACGTAATTCCCATATCGTGCATCCTGTACATATATATATATACTTATTAATGTTAATATATTTATATATATGAGATTATACTGTATTATCAATTATACTTGATAAGTATTCAATATATTTATATACATGAGATTATACTGTATTATCAATTATACTTATTAATGTTAAATATTTATATATATAGAGATTATATAATATTATCAATTATACTTATTGATGTTAATATATTTATATATATGAGATTATGCTGTATTATCAATCATACTTATTGATGTTAATATATTTATATATGTGAGATTATACTGTATTATCGATTATACTTATTGATGTTAATATGTTTATATATGAGATTATACTGTATTATCGATTATACTTATTGATGTTAATATACTATATATATATGATTATACTGTATTATCAATTGCTATTGATGTTAATATATTTATATGATTATACTGTATTATCAATCATACTTATTGATCTGAATATTTATATATGAAGTTATACTGTATTATCAATCATACTTTATTGATCTGAATATATTTATATATATGAGATTATGCTGTATTATCAATTATACTTATTAATATGAATATATTTATATATATGAGATTATACTGTATTATCAATTATACTTATTGATGTTAATATATTTATATATATGAAGTTATGCTGTATTATCAATTATACTTATTGATGTTAATGTATTTTATATATGAGGTTACACTGTATTATCAATCCATACTTATTGATGTTAATATATTTATATATGAGATTATACTGTATTATCAATCATACTTATTGATGTTAATATATTTATATATATGAGATTATACTGTATTATCAATCATACTTATTGATTTTAATATATTTATATATATATGTGATTTTTACTGTATTATAATCATATATTCAGTGTTAATATATTTATATATGAGATTATACTGTATTATCAATCATACTTATTGATGTTAATATATTTATATATGTATATGTGAGATTTTTACTGTATTATCAATTATACTTATTGATGTTAATGTATTTATATATGATTATACTGTATTATCAATCATACTATTAATGTTAATATATTTATATATGGATTATACTGTATTATCAATTATACTTATTGATGTTAATATATTTATATATATGAGATTATACTGTATTATCAATTATATTGATGTTAATATATTTATATATATATATATATACGAGGATTATACTGTATTATCAATCGCTTATTGATGTTAATATATTTATATATATATGTTGAGACTATACTGTATTATCAATTATACTTATTGATGTTAATATATATTTATATATGAGATTATACTGCTTTATTATCAATCATACTTATTGATGTTAATATATTTATATATGATTATACTGTATTATCAATTATACTTATTGATGTTAATATATTTATATATATATGTGAGATTTTACTGTATTATCAATCATACTTATTGATGTTAATATATTTATATACATAAGAGATTATATATTATTATCAATCATACTTATTGATGTTAATATATTTATATATGATTATACTGTATTATCAATTATACTTATTGATGTTAATATATTTATATATATGAGATTATACTGTATTATCAGTTATACTTACTTATTAGGTGTTAATATAACTTTATATATATATATATATCGAGATTATATAACCAGTATCCAATCATACTTATTGATGTTAATATATTTATATATATATGTGAGATTATGCTGTATTATCAGTGCCTACTTATTGATGTTAATATATTTTATATATATGAAGTTATAATGTATTATCAGTATGCTTATTGATGTTAATATATTTATGTATGAGATTATACTGTATTATCAATCATACTTATTGATGTTAATATATTTATATATATATGTGAGATATACTGTATTATCAATTATACTTATTGATGTTAATATATTTATATATATGAGATTATGCTGTATTATCAATTATACTTGTTGATGTTAATATATTTATATATGAGAGATTATACTGTATTATCAATCATACTTATTGATGTTAATATATTTATATATATGAGATTATACTATTATTATCAATCATACTTATTGATGTTTAATATATTTATATATATGAGATTATACTGATTATACTGTATTATCAATTATACTTATTAATACTTGAATATATTTATATACATGATTATACTGTATTATCAATCATACTTATTGATGTTAATATATATTTATATATATATGAAGTTATGCTGTATTATCAGTTATACTTGATAATATGGATATGTTTATATGCATGAGATTATACTGTATTATCAATTATACTTATTGATGTTAATATTTTTTATATATGAAGTTATACTGTATTATCAATTATACTTGTTGATGTTAATACTCTTTATATATGATTATACTGTATTATCAATTATACTTATTGATGTTAATATATTTATATATATATGAAGGATTTATACTGTATTATCAATCATACTTATTGATGTTAATATATTTATATATGAGATTATACTGTATTATCAATCATACTTATTGATGTTAATATATTTATATATATGAGATTATACTGTATTATCAATCGCTATTGATGTTAATATATTTACTATATATATGAGATTATATGTGTTATCAATTATATATTAATATGAATATTTATATACATGAGATATACTGTATTATCAATTATACTTATTGATGTTAATATTTTTATATATGAGATTATACTGTATTATCAATTATACTTGTTGATGTTAATATATTTATATATATATGAGATTATACTGTATTATCAATTATACTTATTGATGTTAATGTATTTATATATGATTATACTGTATTATCAATCATACTTGGTAGTGTTAATATATATTTATATATATATATGTGAGATTTTACTGTATTATCAATCATACTTATTGATGTTAATATATTTATATACATGAAGTTATACTGTATTATCAATTATACTTGTTGATGTTAATATATTTATATATATATATGAGATTATACTGTATTATCAATCATACTTATTGATGTTAATGTATTTATATATGAGATTATACTGTATTATCAATCCTTAGCAATTGATGTTAATATATTTATATATATATATATATATATGAGATTATACTGTATTATCAATTATACTTATTGATGTTAATATATTTATATACATGAAGTTATACTGTATTATCAATTATGCTTGTTGATGTTAATATATTTATATATATATATATGAAGTTATACTGTATTATCAATCCTTACTTATTGATGTTAATGTATTTATATACTGAGATTTTCAGTATCAATCATACTTATTGATGTTTAATATATTTATATATATATATATATATGAGATTATACTGTATTATCAATTATACTTATTGATGTTAATGTATTGTTTATATATGAGATTATATATTATCGATACTTATTGATGTTAATATATTTATATATATGAGGATTATACTGTTATTATCAATCATACTTATTGATGTTAATATATTTATATATATGTGAGATTATACTGTATTATCAATTATACTTATTGATGTTAATATATTTATATATATATGAGATTATACTGTATTATCAAAATTATACTTATTGATATTTAATATATATTTATATATGAGATTATACTGTATTATCAATCATACTTATTGATGTTAATATATTTATATATATGAGATTATACTGTATTATCAATTATACTTATTGATGTTAATATATTTATATATATGAGATTATATTGTATTATCAATCTACTTATTGTTAATATATTTATATATATGATTATACTGTATTATCAATTATACTTATTGATGTTAATATATTTATATATATATGAGATTATACTGTATTATCAATTATACTTATTGATGTTAATATATTTATATATGATTATGCTGTATTATCAATCATGCTTATTGATGTTAATATATTTATATATGAAGTTATACTTAATGTTATCAATCATACTTATTGATGTTAAATATATTTTATATATATATATATGAGTTATGCTGTAGTATCAATTATACTTATTGATGTTAATATATTTATATATATGAAGTTATACTGTATTATCAATCATACTTATTGATGTTAATATATTTATATATATGAGGATTATACTGTAGTATCAATCATACTTATTGATGTTAATATATTTATATATATGAGATTATATGTGTTATCAATCATACTTATTGATGTTAATATGTTGCATGAGATTATATTGTATCAATTATACTTATTGATTATTTAATATATTTATATATGAGATTATACTGTATTATCAATTATACTTATTGATGTTAATATATTTATATATATGAGATTATACTGTAATTATCAATCATGCTATTGATGTTAATATATTTATATATATGAGATTATACTGTATTATCAATTATACTTATTGATGTTAATATATATATATGAATATACTGTATTATCAATTATACTTATTGATGTTAATATATTTATATATATGAGATTATACTGTATTATAAATTATATATTGATTAATATATTTATATATGAGATTATACTGTATTATCAATTATACTTATTAATGTTAATATATTTACATATATATGAGATTGTACTGTATTATCAGTTATACTTATTGATGTTAACATTTATATACATGAGATTATACTGTATTATCAATTATACTTATTAATATTTAATATATTTACATATACATGAGATTGTACTGTATTATCAGTTATACTTATTGATGTTAATATATTTTATATATATATGACATTATACTGATTATACTGTATTATCAATTACTTATTAATGTTAATATATTTACATATATACGGATTATATTGTATTATCAATCATGCCTATTGATGTTAATATATTATTTATATATATGAGAGATTATACTGTATTATCAATTATACTTATTGATGTTAATATATTTATATATATGAGATTATACTGATTATACTGTATTATCAATCACATGTGATGTTAATATATTTATCAATCATATCAATCATAAAGTAAAGTAACTTCTTCACGTCTACTCCTGTAACAATATGGAGAAGTCAAGTGTGCCGGTGGATTCGTGAACAGTCTCTAAAACGTGTAAGACATCCATCCATACATTAGCATGTTTCACCGAATGAATTATGAAGTACGTATTTGTACTGAGAGAAACACTTGAAGGCACTTGTGCATATATTTGCATGTAGCCTGTGTAAATGTATCTTACAGCATGTGTTGTTTTGTTTTAGAATGTGCTGTGTATCATCACAGAACCAGAACAGCGTTTCACATGGCAGTGTGTGTGTGTGTGTGTGTGTGTGTGTGAAGGGGACGAGAGGGGTGGATAAAAAAAAAAACAGCTGGAATATATAGGTCTCTCCTCCTTAAACGAAAAACAACAGAATGAGAAGAGGGACGCGTGTCTCATGACAATGGGCATTTTTAGCACGAGCGCAGGCTCTTAAGAGCATATGAGAGAAAGAGAGAGAGAAGCGGAAAAAGGAGGGGGCGAGAGAGACAAAGAGAGAGAGAGAGAGACAGCCAGGGCGAGGGAGAGATGGAGGGGACGTACGGATTCTGTCGGAGGAGCTCTCGGTGTGTGCGGGGGAGCTGGAGACGCTGCTGCTGCGCTGGGACGAGGGCCGGCTCGCCGGTCTCCTGCCGTCTTCCAGAGAGGGAGCAGGGGAGGGACTGTCGGGAACCCGCTCCTGCCACACACACACACACATACACACACACACACGGTCACTGCACTCGACAGCTCCTAAAACAACTCGTGACTCCGCCGTCCTCGCGGCGGCTTTCCTTCACACCGCTTTCAGCCTTTTAACGCCTCCATTTTCCCCCGCCTCCCTCTTTCCCTCCCTCCTTCCTTCATTCTCCCCTCCCTCCTTCCCCTCCGGCCGAGGCTACTGTCGGGACAGCGACGGAATGCACGGATCGCGTGGCGGACCCTTCCTCTTCCTCTTCCTCCTTCCCGAATGAACGGCTCGGCCGCTTACCTTGATCACTGATGTCACCATTCTGGATGGGGCGTTCTGTCCCTGCGCTGCGGCGGCCATATTGGCGATGGTGCTGAGGTGGTTCATTTGACTCATTGCCATGGTGACGGATGCGGGAGGCAGGCTGACAGGGATCAGGGGGTGGGGCATCATCATGAATGGCAGCTCCAGACCTGGCAGAGGGCAGAGAAGGAGGAAGTGATTGGCAAAGAACAATGGATGACATTCACCAATGTACATCTATTAGAGATTTGTTTGTTTCCTCAATTCTGCAGCTGTAAACAGTTCTACAATCACACTCTTAAGAACTAAATTATTCAAGTGGGTGATTATTTGGCGTTGTGAACACACCACGCCACAGCCCACCACAACAAAACGTGACCTCTGCATTTGACCCATCCATGAAGAAGCAGTGGGCAGCTATTTTTTTTTGGCAGCATCCGGGGAGCAGTACTTGGGGATTGTACCTTGCTCATGATTCCCCTTAGTAGCACCTTTACCGCTCCGGGACGTGAACCAGCGACCCTATGAACCGTTAAGCCTGGAATATACTTGCTGTTAACTACGTACGTACGTACGTACAGGCGCGATCCGTGATCCTGCGTTGTTTGCGTCGGTGTTTGTGCACGTACTCAAAAACGAACGGAACGTATACGGAGATGCAATACCTGCGTCATTTATAGGGGGCAGTGTTGCGAGATCTGCACTCAAAAGTCGAGAAAAGAAGTCCCCGTTTTGCTGACGAGATCTATGAAGTGGTCGAGTGTACCATCTCCGCCATTTTCGTTTAATTCTCTGGTGCTGTCTCAGTATGATGAAGATTAATGTTTCTTCGAGTGAAGACATGTTTGTTTGAAATAACAGATGACGATTTCAAGATACAGGTATTCATTCATTTATTTATTAGGTTTGCGGCCTCGACGCTGACCCCTAGTGGTAAGGAGGACACACTACAGATTACGAGGCACAGTACGGACGCAAGTATATCAGCACACACGTTAACAACGCAACTGTGTACGGATACGCACACGTAGCACACAGCAAGTATATTCCAGGCCTTACACTACCAACAGTTGTCACTAATCACCACGGCAATTTTGAGTGAATATGAACGCTGCTACGTAGGTAAAATTAAGCCTCATAATGTACGGTACCTTCTACGCTTGGATGCTGTAGGTGTGTCAGCTCAAAGCCCTGAAGCACCGACCCACTACTACAGAGCCCCTACCTATGGATGCACATGCAAACGTATTCGCTCACATTTACATTTACGGCATTTAGCAGACGCTCTTATCCAGAGCGGCTTCCATTTTCCTAATTTCAGGAAGTCTTCCTCAAGCAACTTGGGGATAAGGGTCTCGCTCAGAGATTCAATGATGGTAGTGCTCGAGGTAGGATTCGAACCCACAACCAACTGGTCCAGAGGTGAGTATCCTACCATCCTAACAGTAAAACAGTGATGATTTGCCATGACAACAACAGCTTAAACAGGACTCTTGCATCTCACGAAATCATCCATTTGTTGGGTTAAAATGTCTAACTTCTTAATCTTTTTAACAATCGCATAAAATTGATCTGTCACTAGAGAGATTTTTTTGGAAACATCTGACGACTTGTACAGTGAAAATATCCAGGCCCCAAAACTGACCGAATCTGATAATTAAACCAGCACGGCGGGGCTTAAACGAAGAGGGGAGACCGCTCTCCGACGTGGATAAGTGCATGAAAAAGCTGGAAAAATCGAGCGAGCTCCAAGTAACCGCCCGCGAAATCCCGCGCTATGAATAATCCGCCAGCCAAAAATCCCCTGAAATAATAAGCGCTTTTGCAAAATTCAATACGCTAATTTTTCTCCCCTCCCCGCTGTGTGTTTTCACACCATTATCTTCATTAGCGACGGACGTAAATATTTGACTCAAAAGTTAATAATACATATGGCTCCATCGATAATAATTAAAGCGATGATAGCGATAACGGAGACGACGAGGCCCTAAACGTAGCTCAATTAAGCGCGGCGTGGAAAAATGTGAAATTATGGAAATGTTTCACTATTAATAGTAAATGCATTCAAAGTGCTGCGTCTGTGCAAAAAAAAAAAAAACCGCGCGGCAAAAAGGCAGACATGAAAGCCATTACTGATATAACTAGCTAAAACAGCTAATTAAAAATAAGTATGCACGCGGAGAGCTACGAGCTACAAGCTACCAGCTAATTAGAAGTATTCGGAGTAAAAGTGTTACTTGTAAACTGTAATTTTGGATAAATCTATTTGAATCAGTCTGACCCCGGCATCATTTCCGCGCTACATCAGAGGCTCCTCCATCTCCAGCGTATGAAAGCAAGTCCGGATGACATTTGAAAGTTGAGACGGGCTGACGCGGGGTAGAAGTTGGAGGCGGCGCCGCTACATCCTTAGACAGTGATTAAAGGGGTGGAAGGGAAGCTGTCCCGCGTTTTCTTTTCTTTCTCCAAAGGACGTGCGCGCACAAATAAGGTCACAGCCTGGTGTGTATGTGCGTGTGCGCGTGTGTGTGTTTGTAAGTGTGTGTCCCTGAACCGCGGCCTCTCCTGACTTTGAAGTGGCGGGATCAAAAAAAAAAAGGCAAAGCCACAGTAACGTGGAAATTTCCGCTCTCCGGCATTCAAAGGCTCCGCTCAAGTGTCTGAAAGCAAAACTTCGGCGTCTCTCGCCGAATTGATTGAGCTCCTACGTGTAGACGCGCTGGCGCACAAAGGCGCACGCACGCACGCCTCGCTCCGTCACTCGGCTCAAAGTAAAGGCGACCGAACCAGTGAGGCTAACACACCGAACGGATCGGCTCTGCTTTTGTACGAAATATCAGTGGCCGAGGGGTTGAGAGACGCATCTACTTCAGGCAACCTTCAGACGCTTCGTTCGAGGGGGGAGAATGAGGAGGAGGAGGAGGAGGAGGAGGAGGGGGTGGAGGAGAAGGATAGGGGGGAACGACACAAAAAAAAAAGAGGGGAAGAAAAGGGAAAACGAAAACAAGCCTCCTCTTCTGTGTCATCGCTTTTCCTTGGGAATAAAGCGCCGGCGATTTCCATAAGAAAGATGGCCATCGGATTCACTGGGAAAGAAAAAAAAAACACGTTCCCAACCGGCCAGCGAAGGGAGAGAAGGAGGGGATTAAAGAGAGGGAAGCCAAGCAGTGCCTCGTAAAAGGCGAGCTCTCCTCGAGTGCCGAGGCTGAATCAATTACCGCTCGCGGGACCGGACTCAATTAAAAGGCAGCAAAGCGGGGCGGCGCGATCGCCCAACAACCAAACAAACCGCTCGAAAGCCGCTCGGAAGCATCGCCTCCTCCTCCTCCTCCTCCACCGCCAGTTTTGTGATTCTCTCCTCCAAAGATCCGAGTGGTGTTGCTGCCGAGCGACGTACACAAGTGTGTATTAAATGGCTGATATGACTTTGCTTTTGTCATTTAAATGCCTCTTCTTTATCATTTCCCCGCAATGAACGCCGCCCGTTGTGCCGCCCGCCGTCCGCTGGGTCTGAGAGGCTGCTGTCGGCCTACAGTAGTCGACTGTTCTCCGGGGCCTCTTCTCCTCCCTCTCTCCGTCTCTCTCTCTTCCTCTCTCCCTTCCTTAAGTGATGTCTCACACCCATAATGGCCTATTCAGAGCTGAGTAAGAAAACCTGACATGCTAAGAGGGGTTTCTCCAAGGCCTTCCCCAGCTGAAAAGCCCAGCTCTGCGCCAGCTTACACCCATCGTTACGAGCGTAGGGCTGTTCAAAAGGGCTGTTTTAGGTCTCGGTAATAGTCTAGAAATGGGATGAAAGGCAAACCGCAATCAAGAGGAACGCAGAGATTTTCAACGACGCAAGAGCAATTAGTCGCGATCGGAAATTCATCGAAAGCTGACACGGAGAAAGCATTAATGAGCGATTATTCACCGACACACACTCTGAAGATCGAACGATTATTGCAATGATATATAAAATCTGGCTAATACTTTCTCCAGTGTGTTGTCTGCGTCAGTGAATAATCGTTTATTAATGGTAACCGCCAGGCCGGTTGCTAGCGTAACGGCTAGGGCGTTCCATTCGTTATCAGAAGGTCGCAGCTTCAAATGCCGGACCGGTAAAGAAACGGCTGACGTAGTCATGAAAGTTGAACGCGAGTGATTATCGGTCATTGTGAACACACCACAGCACAGTGTGCCACAACCAAATGTCACCTCTGCATTTAACCCATCTGTGAAGGAGCAGTGGGCGGCTAACAAGCGCCCGGCGAGCAGTGCTTGGGGACGGTACCTCGCTCATGAGTACCTCAGTGGTAACTTTACCGGCCCTGGCTTCGAACCTGCGACCTTCTGATCACGGTGGGGCGAACACCCTAGCGTTACGCCACCGACTGCCCCATGAACAAGGCACCGTCCTCAAGCACTGCTGCCCATGTCAGCTGCCCACTGCTCCTTCACGGATTGGTCAAATGCAGAGGTCACATTTCGCTGTGGGGCGCTGAGGTGTGTTCACAATGACAAATAATCACTCACCTTCAAATAATCAAGGGAAAATGAATATCAGTATAAATGAATCACCCAGCAGCTACAAGTGAGAACAAGTAACCACGGTTTTGTAACGTTGAGCCTCATATTAGCCGAGTCTCTAAAGCCCCTTTTTTACCCAATTTTCCAAATCCCAAAAATACCAAAATGATTTAGTTCAAAGTCATAACAGAGCTTCTAATTAACACAAATATTAATAATAGCGTTGGGCATCACGGAGGGTAACGGCTTGCGTCACTTCGTCACGTCTCCGCGCGCTCAGAGGAACGGCACTAACCATTCCTGTCACTACACCACTTTGCGGATAGAGTCCTGATTTGTAGACAGCTTCAGAACGGAAGGAGACTCAAACGGCCGGCGTCTCTCCTCCGGGAATTCAACCAATCACAGAGAACTAATCTGTTGATGCGGCTGGTGGATTGCAGCTTTTGTGTTATAGGTCTGACTGTCAAAAAAAAAACCCAAAAAACGCGGCAACATTGCTGTTTTGATGAAAACGGGTCAAGGACAAGATATTCATGTTGATGTACAGTATGTTTTGATATTCCGAACTCATTTATAACAAAGGCAAGTAGGCGGCAAGGAGTCATAACATTTCAAAATTAGATCATAACACTTTCTGTCCTTTTTAATCCTTTGCTCTTACGACGTTTCATTCATTCAATGCCATTTCCAAAACGTGAGGTTTTTTTTTACCCACGTCAGTGCCATGAGACATCTATGATGTACTGTAGATTGAACAGGAAATTCAGCAGTAGAACTTTTTAATCATTTTACTGCAAAAGTTTTTTTTTTTTTGGCTCATTACCAATGATTGATGGCTTAAGTTCAGCTGCTAGTCATCAAAGACTGATTAAACCCAACGCCGTTGGAGGATCCTGATGATTTTGGCAGATAATTACATACCTACTGTACATGACCTTTAACGCTAAACTCGTCACTTTATCCTTCTATTCAAATCTGGACTAACAGTACATTTTACCAGCTTTTAGGGCCTGTTTACACATATGTGGCTATTTTTCTAATCCGTTTATTTTTATAATTGCATTTACACAACATTCGGTTTAAAAAAGGTCTGTTTACACATATGTGGATATTTATATAAACATGTTTTTAACTGATCATTTTAAAAATTGCGTTTACACAACATTCGGTTTAAAAAAAAAAAAGGCCTGTTTACACATATGTGGATATTTATATAAACATATTTTTCTAATCCGTTTATTTTTTAAATTGCATTTACACAATATTCGATTTTGAAAAAGGTCTGTTTACACATATGTGGATATTTTTCTAAACATATTTTTAACTCATCATTTTAAAAATTGCGTTTACACAACATTTGGTTTTAAAAAAAGGTCTGTTTACACATGTGGATATTTTTATAAACATATTTTTAACTGATCATTTTAAAAATTGCATTTACACGACATTCGGTTTTAGAAAAAGGCCTGTTTACACATATGTGGATATTTATAAAAACACATTTTTCATCCGTTTATTTTTTTTAATTGCATTTACACAACATTTGGTTTAAAAAAGGCCTGTTTACACATATGCAGATATTTTTATGAACACATTTTTCAATACGTTTGGGCCTTTCGTTTACACATATCCAAAGAATCCAGCGTTTTGAAATAGCTTCACTTCGGAAGGCGTTTAAAAAAATATGCTTTAGCGGTGGCTAAAACTCTGTTTACGTGTAAACAAAAGACCCAAACGTATAAAAAATTGTGCGTCTGTAAAAACATTTGCTTATGTGTGAACAGTCCCTTAGTCTGTTTACATTTAAAACACTTAGAAGCTCTCATCTAGAACAGTGTACAATTAGTGCTTTGTAGTCCACAAAGAGAACCTGCTCTTCAAAGTTAATATCTAAACAGTAAACAATAAAACATACTTGAAAATTACAGAGTAATAATGAGTAAAGTAAGTTGATCATTTGAATAAAGTCCGAGCACGCAACTTAGCAAAGGCTTTTCTGTTAACTAGAGATGGCACAATATTACTTTTCTGGCTTCAATTTTCATATTCAAATCTGCAGATATCAATAACAATCAAATATTTTGACCTTTGTCCATTACGAAGAAATCAACCTTTCAGAAGCAGCAAAAATCTCTACTGTTAAATACTTTTAGCCACACATTTACATTTCCATCACTGCATCTTCTGTGATATGAAAAGAACAGAATATTCTAAACAGAGGATCTGTTTCTAGGATCTGACCTTTAGGGCTGCTCAGCCTCCAGTGCTGACAGAAGCTCCTGGCTTGAACAAAGTGGTTGCCATGTTTAGTCCAGATTTAAGATCTTTTAGAAGCAGCGTACACATGCCGGCTGGGTGATAGGCTTCCCATAAAGTCTATTAGCAAGATACCCTCTTAAAATTCGGTTGGTGTGCTAGGTATGATCACCCTACTGTAATGTTACCCAGTTGTGCATACAAATCGACTCCGCAATAAATGGGATTAAGTTGGTTTTTGTAAGGTTTTTGTCCAAAGGAACCGCAGCTATTGCACCTGTATTTTAATATGTTCCTTTCGTTAACTCCATTAGCCACACCTTTACATTTTGCTGTTGAGAGTGACCACACCGAGATGTGCTGTGTAACGTCTGCAGTACATTCAAATGCCCGTTTGAATTCAAACAATCGGGCAATCGGTGACGCGCCAAGCAATCAGGGGAGCCATTTGAGCCTGTCTTCATTTAATCCGTCTCTAAAAAGCAAGGTCTGAAAACTGGCTACCTCACGAAATCGTAATTATTTTTCTGGAGGTTATAAAAATAGCCAGAAATCGCGACTGATTCTAAACATCACAAACCGGTTACTGTGTATTGTACACGTTACAGAGATAAAACAAATGTGACTCTGCACGGCAAAACCAGTCGCTTGTCGAAAATTTTCAAATTGAGTTATTATGTTATTATGAAAGGACATAAATCAAGCTTCAAAACGATACCTACATGGAATTAATCGGACGACATATGAGTGAGATATCAACATTCAAAGGAGTCGGGTTTCTCCTGTCACGCCAAGTGAGAAACAGAGAAATGTGCCTTTCGACGTAGCACTCACAGACGCTTGGTGCGGTCGCGGCTACGTTTGCATTTACGCTAGCCTACGCTGCATTCACAGCCACACGGATAGCCTACCTGCGTTAGGTTAACTGAACTCGGGAGACGAAGACTGATTCCGGAGAAATATCTTCACGCTAGTCAACCAGTGGATTTAGCGTAAATATTGGAGTAGAGCGGTCAAAACAGAAACTTTAACATTCTGCTGGAATTGAATTCCTCACCTCAAGAAAGTCGCGTTTTTAGATGGAAAGGGGAAGTTTTTCAGCCAAATTTATTCACAACAGTACAGTATAGACCTTCCACTGTTTCAAAACACTAAAAACAAAAAATCCCAAATTTTACCCCACGTTTCGTCTTTTCTCGGAAACCTCCGTTGCGTCAAGCGACTGGTTTTGCCGTGCAGAGTCACAAATGTCTCATATGTGAAAAATAAATAGCCACCAGCATCTTGCTCTCGTTCAGACACTTGCAGATTGCATTTAAGCCCAGTACCTCTTTAAGCACATCTACTTGCGTTTCACAGTTCCACTCAGAGGGCTCAAATTTCACTGGCAAAGTCTTTTAATTGTTTTGCGTGTGAAAACCTGGTGGCTGTACTGTAAAATCAACCACAGGGTTATGTGCTGTTGCATATGAGCTACTGCAGTACAGCATCACCTCCCCTGCTAGAATGCTAACTAACGCCTAACATTTGCTGCATCAAATCAAATAAGCAAAGCAATGTGCTTAAAATAGGATTAAATGTGCTTTATGAGGATCTGTATCCAAATGATTCAATTAACATGGAAGACTGGTCGAACTCATTTGGGATAGGAATGAGAAAATAATCATTTATCACTCTTGCAACATGTGAGTTCGTGCTTTTTTTTTTTTTACCGCCAATAACTATAGCTGTCATCTCGATTGTTTTACATCGTTTTACGTCAATTTAAAAGCAGTTTCTAGAAGTCGCTGCGCTACATAGTATTTCGTTGAGTACAGTCGTCACATCTCATGAGCAATATCAGGCAAGACATATTAAATCAAATGTCATGCTACAACTATTTTGCTCCTTGATGCAAAGGAAAAATTCACCCGGTGCTTATTTTCTATCATTAATTTATAAAGAAAAGGCTGTCTGATACAACAGAATTCCCTCTTATTTAAGGGTTCTTGCTTTGCCGAAAAAGTCTTGAGCGTAAAATGTCATTTTAATTAATCTTACTTTTTTATTCGGTAGCACTCCCCTACAAAACCGCCGTAATCCTTCTAGAATGATTCCTCTATTTCATATAAAGCTGCACAATCCAATATAAAAGTCTTTTTTCTACTGCGATATATATCTCAGGGAACAAAGTACAATTGCAACGTCAGTTTCTTCCAATGTGGTGCAGCCCTACAACATCCGTTAGTGTCATTTTAAATGTGATAACCACCGCCGTTTATAATGCATTAATCTGCAGCAGTCTATCAAGCTCTGCGTTCAATCCGCATCATGACACTCATCACCACGGCGCGGACGGAAACCACCAGCAGCCGCACAATAAAGCATCGCCAGTCTGTAAAAGACGCCTCCGCTCCACTCTTCCTGGATTATCCTGGTTTGCGGACGGAAGATTTCCCTTGACAAAAATTAAACTAGTTCCTGCTTGGCACTTTATTATCTCTTCAACCGAGTGATTTATTGTTTGTGGAACGAAGGCAAAAGAGGAGGAAAATTACATTTTGGGCTGAGCTCGGGCTCATCTTGTCCCCTCCTCCTCCTCCTCCTCCTCCTGCATCCTGTAAGAGGCTCACGACAAACAATAATGTCAGCTGTAATTGATCCGAGGTCGCCGGTTAGCCCTCCAGTAAAAGCCCGGCTATTTACGCGACAATCCGGCCCGGCCTGCTTCTCAGATGCTGTTTAATGAAGCTGTCTGTCTCTGCTATTTACCTTCGCTTAAATGGAAGGCGAAAGATGTACTGTATGAGTCCGGGTCGGGGGAAGATTTGCTTTCCTCGCCGTGAAATAGGAGCGGCAGACGCCTGTGGAATGTATAATTGGTGGATGCGGCGAGCGGAGGGGCTTCCAGCACTAATTAAATGACTTGTTTCCAACCTATCCGTCTTTGTTTGTGAGAGCGGCACCACGGAGCGGCGAGACGAAACAAACGAAACACGCTTTGGGTCAGTCCAGAAATCTGAAACGATCCCCCCCCCAAAAAAAAACCCCCATAAATATAAATATGCCGTTTGAAGTGTAAAAGTGAACAAATGTGAATTTAGTTTATTTATCGCCCTTGAGGCAAACTAGTGGCCTGATTTTTCCGCACGTTGCTAACAAACACGCCGGTCTTATGCTTGGTTAGGCCAGATGTGTCCCTCCAAAGGTGAGAGTATGGCTTAGGATCAGCACTTTGTTGTAGTTAATTTAAGGATTTGAGCGACGGGAGGAAGGAAAACGCGGAGCGCATGTTTTATGAAAAACAGAAGCTTTGCATTCTGAGAACAGCAATCAAAAATTATGGTTAGTGTAAATAAATTCTGAGCGTGCTACTACAAAGGGGGTGCAGCTATTAAAGCCAGCGGAGCGTACATGTAGGAGAGGTGATAGTGGAAATAAAAACGGGCTGGCCGGTTGGAGTCTGGGCATGCTGGCAGGGCCCCGGCTTGCTGTCTTATTCACAGATGGCGAAGCCAGTCAAGGCTGCTAAACCCTGTAACTCATTAAGGGCTGAGCGGGAGAAGGTACTTCACTTTGATGTAGCCACCCACAGTCTCCTCATGACATTGAGAGAATCTCCAAAGGCTTTGTTCCTCTATTTACACCTCAGAATTAACATCTGCGGGGTGGGGTGGGGTGGGTGGGTGGGGGGTGGTAAATGGTAAACACCGCTTTAAGCCACGAGACTTTTTTGAAATAAAAAGATTTCAACGTGCAAAATTTTGATGTATGAGAGCTTAATAAGAAACAGAAGTAATGAAGGGAGGGAGGGAGGGAGGGGGCAAAGTGTAAAACGAGAAAAAAACCCATAATGGCAACAAACATCTCTGGTTTGATGAGGTAGCATAACTACACCCCCATCCAGCAGAGCCATCAAAGCAAACATGTGGTAGGGATTAGAGCGGAGACAGACAGTATTGTGTTGTTTCTGTGGCAGGATGAAGGCCCAGCAGCAGGCCTTGGCATATGGTGGAGTGGTTTTATTCCAACAACAATACCTGTTACACAGTCTGGCCATTAATAAACAATGGCACGCTCTCTACATGCAGCCCGCGCAGTGGCAGGAACGGGCGAGACAGCGCCGAGCAAAACTAGCAACGCGGCCGCGAAATAGTCGGATTTACAAGATGAGGACTGCGTTCCTTACTGTTGCATTTACATCATTTAGCAGACCCTCTTATCCAGAGCAACGTCCACTACCTAACATCAGGGGAGGTTCCCCTTAACTGGAGGTTATGGGTCCTGTTAGGATAGAGCTGAACCTACAACCTCTAGTTAGTAATCAAGCTGGGTTTGAACCTACAACCTCTTGTTAGTAATAGATCTGGATTTGAACCTACAACCTCTTGTTAGTAATAGAGCTGGATTTGAACCTACAACCCCTTGTTAGTAATAGATCTGGATTTGAACCTACAACCTCTAATTAGTAATCAAGCTGGGTTTGAACCTACAACCTCTTGTTAGTAATCAAGCCGGGTTTGAACCTACAACCCCTTGTTAATAATAGATCTGGATTTGAACCTACAACCTCTTGTTAGTAATCAAGCTGGGTTTGAACCTACAACCTCTTGTTAGAAATAGATCTGGATTTGAACCTACAACCTCTTGTTAGTAATCAAGCTGGGTTTGAACCTACAATCTCTTGTTAGTAATAGATCTGGATTTGAACCTACAACCCCTTGTTAGTAATCAAGCTGAGTTTGAACCTACAACCTCTTGTTAGTAATCAAGCTGGATTTGAACCTATAACCTCTTGTTAGTAATAGATCTGGATTTGAACCTATAACCTCTTGTTAGTAATAGATCAGGATTTGAACCTACAACCCCTTGTTAGTAATCAAGCTGAGTTTGAACCTACAACCTCTTGTTAGTAATCAAGCTGGATTTGAACCTACAACCTCTTGTTAGTAATAGATCTGGATTTGAACCTACAACCCCTTGTTAGTAATCAAGCTGAGTTTGAACCTACAACCTCTTGTTAGTAACCAAGCTGGATTTGAACCTATAACCTCTTGTTAGTAATAGATCTGGATTTGAACCTACAACCTCTTGTTAGTAATAGATCAGGATTTGAACCTACAACCTCTTGTTAATAATAGATCTGGATTTGAACCTACAACCTCTTGTTAGTAATACAGCTGGATTTGAACCTACAACCTCTTGTTAGTAATCAAGCTGGATTTGAACCTGTTCCATTACGCAGAATATTAACCATCTAGTGTAAAACACGTGAACATCTAGACACAAAGGCGTCAGGCTGTGTTCCTGGTTAACTAGTAACTAGCCTGCTCTCTAACAAGCGGCCAGCATTCTAGGTTCTCTTTATACACGCTGTTCCAGTAATCGCATGGGTAATGGGACTTATGGCGCAGCCCAAACTGGCATCTCGCCAAACTGCAAAATCCGCTCCAACTTTAGGCGTTGCATAAGCTTTAAAACACAACACAACAAAACAGATATTTGTTCCGATTACTTCCAAACCGAAGCGTCTGTACTTCGGGTTTCGTGGCTGCAGGGGCTGGACGAGGTTGTCGGGCTGCAACGCGATCTGCTTAACATAATTATCCCCATGGTCAAAGCTATCCAGACGCGCGGCCCTTCAGGATACATTACTGCGAGCACACCCAATTTGGACTCGAATTGGTTTCAGTTTAAATTTGTCCCGTATCATTCACAATAAACTGCAGGCAGAGTGTGTGTGTGTGTGTGTGTGCGCGTGTGTGTGTGTGTGTGCGGAGGGGAACGTTACTAGCAGCTGTTTCCACTGAAAGCACAATATATTCAAGCACAATCAATAACTCCCCTCCCAGCGGACTGTGACACCAAGGCCGAGCCGGGGAGCATCTCCATCTGATACTTAGCAAAGACTCCCTCCCTTTTAAAAAGATTGCTTTCAGTCAATGGAGGGCCGCCGTCATTTGCCTGCCGACTCTGAAATGAAATATATTGAGCGATGTGATCCATCACGAAACGCATCAGGGATAAACGGGGGGACGGCGGTGCTGGTGGGCGGGTGGTTTGTTTGACGGGGACGGCAGCTCTGGAAAGGGGGATGGGGCCGAGGGTTGACCATTGCATCATCTGTTCTAATTACAAAATTAGCATGGCATCGGCCCTCGGGCCCCAGCTCCCGAGCCCCTAGCGAGAGGGGGAACGTGATATATGTGGCGGCTAAATGGCTCTTGTTTGTTTATTTCTTTATTTATTAGGTGTGAACACTGCACATGAACTACAGTAAATACACTCGTTTATTCATTACTGCATTGATCAGACGCTCTCATCCACAGCGACTTCCATTCCCTAGTTACTGCGACAGTCTGGCCGGAGTAATTTGAGGTTAAGGGTCTTGCTCAGGGGCCCAACAGTGGTAATTCTGGCAGGATGGATGGAGCTGGACCACTTGGTCCGTATGCACGTATCCTATCCTATCGCTAAGCGGGCAGTGGTAGCATAGCGGTTAGGTAAACTGGCCACATGATCGGGGGATCGCCAGGTCAAGTACCAGTAAAGGTACCGCTGAGGTTCTCGGGAGCAGGGTACTGTCTACCCGGGTGCTGCCACAAAGCTGCCCACTGCTCCTCCACGGATGGGTCAAATGCAGAGGTCACATTTGGTTGTGGTGCACAGTGTGCTGTGCTGTGTTCACAATGACAAATAATCACTAATAAACACTACACCATTCTACATGATATCTGGTGCTTTTTCTCGTCCAGGATTAGGGTAAATACTATAATTTAACATTTATATCCAGGCTCTTGTTACTTATAACTTGAATGCACATCTACAAAGTCGGCGGATGAATGTTCTTTTCCAAAATCAAAAATCACCGTTCAAAAATCACTGTTCGACAGAATAAATATGACACTGCATGGTGGGTGTGTATTTCTACAGGCTTTGTAATGTAATCGGCGGCCTTTTTATTCTACCGTTTTTTTCTGAAAGTATTTGAAGATCAGGATAGTGAAGTATTTCGCACTAAATTAAACATAAATTAAGGTTTTGTTGTCTTAATATCTGTAAGTCACAACCTAGTTTATTAGAGTCTGGTTTAGATCATTTTTAGATCAGCAAAATTATTGGCTTTGGTCAAAATGGAATTTTAAGGCAGCACCAAATATCTGACCATGTCCCCACCATGCCAGGGACAGGGACAACATTACACAATTCTGTCTGATGGTCCGATGCTTTAAATTGTCTGTTATTAGGACAAAAATTTTTTAGTGAAAATGTCCAACATTTTCCAACAATTAGGTTCTATTGACCGTCTGCAGATTCTGTTTTTAGATCTTTAGTCCATTCCAGATCTGCACAGAGACGACACCTTTAAAGCCATGTTTTTAGACAGCAAACACCAAATATCGGGAGAAATATCAAGAGAAAGATTGTTTTGAAGGCTAGACTGCTGCCCTGCCAAGGGTTAAAGATGCTCAATGCACCAGAGTGAATCTCACCAAAAGGCCCTGGACGTGAACATGGAGTTCCGCACTTCACAGTTCTACATGACAGTTAAAGATTCTACGTGTCCGTTTCTACTGCAAATGTTCATTTTGAAGACAAGTATTCAGCACTAAATTAAAAACGATATATCTGCATCATCAGCTAGTAAATTTGAGTTTATTTTAGCTCTCGAGACGATTTTGGATCTGAATTCTTACTGCATTAACCAAGTTTTGAGGCAACACTTTCCAAAACCAAATACGAAGAACATCTAATCTGAACCACGGCATTTGTATGATAAGACCGGATCGCTGCCTTAATAGTGTTAAATGCACGAGAGCGATCTCTTTGACTGATAATCCTCATTCCGCCATCCCTCAATTCATAATTGCAGCAACGTTATCGCCGCAATAATCGGCTGGATATTCCGACTGCGCTTCATCACAGCGGCTCCTCTCCTTCACCGTGACCGCGGCGCACCGGCAACACTTGTTGGGTTTTTTTTTTTTTTTTTTGGATCCTCTTCCCCGTAATGGAGCGTCGCCGGATGACCTATGGGACGCTTCTTCCCAGCAGCGCATATTTGCCGGCGCAGAGCTTATCATCTGTGAAAGGTTGAATGTCATTTATTACACGTATCACATTTACACCGAGTGACATTGTCTTTTCGAATTGCGCCGATCTCTTCACTCCTATCTTTGCCTCCAAAGGTCACTCCGTTCCACTTATAAATGCAACCTGACAGAGATTAGTAAAGAGCGACAGGCGAACGCGCGCCTCGCCGCCGCAGCGCCGAGCTCCAAATGAATTCATCCAATTAACAAAGAGGAAGCTCTAATGCTGATGAGGGCTGACAAGTAAACTGGTCACTTATGGGGCTTTTCTTCTTTTTTTTCCCCTCCTCCACCCCTTTTTACTTTAATTTTTTTAAAGCCTTCGCCTCTGGGGCTGTGAACTAACCCGATGAGACAGAGACGCAAACATTTGCGAGGCGGCGTTCTGCGTAGCGTGCAAACGTCCCCGGCTAATAATCGTGCCACGGCGGTATTTGAGCAAACGACGAGCATCATTGCTAATAATGTTTCATCAGTTCTAGTTTGGCATTCGAGTTTCCGCAGTTGTGGAACGTAGAGGTGGGGAAAAAAAAAAAAAGAAGAAGAAGGGGAGAGGCAAAGTCATCCATATTCAATTTTATGCTGATGCTAAACTGTTGATGCAATCGGAATTAGAACAAGCGACGGCTTCATTAAAAATGAAATTAATAAATAAAGAGAGCGATTATCGAGTTATCGTTTGAAATTCTATTAAAATGTGTGGCACTCTCCACTTATCTTTCACCTGCCTCCCGAGAGCCAAACACACTAATAGAGGCGGTGGCGAGGAGGGCTGGGGAGGTGAATCCCCGGGAGAGGCCGAGCTCGAACCCGTCTCCGGCTCACGCGCTCACACTCGTGCCTGCGTTCCTTTCCCCCCGCGTTGCAGACAAAACAGCACGCAGGAATGTAAACTGGAGCAGGTGGGGCAGCTGGATTACACAACACCTCCGCTCCGCTGCCGCTCCTCAAAGCCTTCATGATTGTGGCCGAGTGAGACGCGTGACGGCCCGATGAATCATTTCCTCGGTGTGTCTGTGTGTGTGGTTGAGAGGTGAGGGGGGAGCGAGGGGGAAAATGTGCTCACCCTTCGGCATGGGGGGGGGTCACTTTATCAAACGCTCTTGTCAAGACCCACACACACAGATAGAACGGAGGGGAGAGAGAGAGGGACGGAGGAGAGGGAGAGACAAATCGAGAGAGAGATGGAGAAGTGGAAAGGGGGGAAATTTAGACGCAAAGTTTACACACACACACACACACACACGTGTAGGGAATATATAGATAGACAGGATCAGAGAGTTATGTACAAGCTACAGAAAGAGAAGAAAAGAAAGTGAAAATGAGAAGAAAGAGAGAAATGCGGGCGAGGGGGATGGAGGAGAGGGAGAGAGACAAAGAGAGATGAAGACAAGAAGAAGGGAAGGAGTGAGGAAAAATAGACAGCGAGAGAGAGAGAGAGAGAGAGAGAAGAAGAAAGGATGGAGGGAGAAGGAAATATAGACAGAGAGAGAGAGAAAGAGAAAGGGAGGAGATGAAAAGTGACAGAGAGAGAGAAAATGTGAGCTGGAGACAGTTTTTGGGAAGAGAAAGAGAAATAGAAAAGAAAGAAAGGAAGAGAAATATGTGAGAGAGTGAGACACAGTGAGAGAAAGATGAGAAGAAAGGAAGGAGGGGCCGGAAATATAGACAGAGAGAGAGAGAGAGAGAGAGAGAGAGAGAGATATGGAGACAGGCAAAATGGGTTAGAGAGAGAAAGAGGGAGATAGAGACAGTTCTGAAGAGAGAGAGAGAGAGAGAGAGAGAGAGAAGGGGGGCGGGGGAGGAGAGGAAAAAAGAAACTGATAGAAACACCACGGGGAGGAGGAGGAACGAGGGATGAGTGAACTGAAGAAAAAACAGATACACAACAGGATATAGAGATATAGAGAAGGAACAAAAGATAGGGAGGAGAAAAGAGATGGGCTAGACAGAGAGAATAACAAAGGAGAGAGAGAGAGAGAGAGAGAGAGAGAGAGAGAGCAGAAATGTGTGAGAGAGTGAGACAGAGGGAAAGAGAAGAAGAATGGAAGGAGGGACAAGTAAATATAGACAGAGATAGACAGAGAGAGAGAGAGAGAGAGAGAGAGACAGAGAGAGACAGAGAGTGATGGAGACAGGCAAAATGGGTTAGAGAGAGAAAGAGGGAGATAAAGACCTGGAGAGAGAGAGAGAGAAAGGGGGGGCGAGGAAAAGAGAAACTGATAGAAACACAGGAGGGAGGAGGGGGAACGAGGGATGAGTGAACTGAAGAAAAGACCGATACACAACGGGATATAGAGATATAGAGAAGGAACAAAAGATAGGGAGGAGAAAAGAGGCTAGACAGAGAGAATAACAAAGGAGAGAGAGAGAGAGAGACAGACACAGGTATGGACAGAAAAAGAAAGAGACAGAGAGAGAGAGAGAGAGAGAGAGAGATGGAGGGAAAGTGAGAGACAGAGAGCGGGCTGACACTGTGACGGGCCGCATTTGGAGGTGTGCAAAGCCACCAGCTGAAGGAAAGAAAGAACGGGGGAAGCGGGGGAAAGAGAGGAGGAGGAGGAGGAGGAAGAGGAGGGGTTGAATAGAAGAAGAAAAAAAAACAAAGAGCAGTCGGTGTTGGATTTGTCCTTCCACCGAGCGGGATTTATTATTAGAAAGGACATAAACAGACTAATTAAATCACAGCAGTGGAGGCTGAGATGACAGCTGGTGCTGTGTGTGACCAAACAGATCGCTATCAAAGAGCAGGAGGCCAGGCTTCACTCAGCCCTGCCGCTACACCAGGCTATTTTAAGAGGCTGCGCCCGAGGACGGCTACGTAGGCGACGGTGCGCCGTGCTGCGGCTAGGGGACGCGCCGCTCCCGACTACTTCACTATTTCGTCTGTCCCCTTTCTTTTGGAGATATTTAACATTCCTCCGTTTATTATACTCACGGTCCGTCCTACCGGGTTGTGTGCATTTACTGCCCCGAGAAATCGAGACCAAAGCGGAAGAAACACACGCCTTAGGGTCTCCACTATTATTTGATGCACTCTCGGTTCAGGTGGTAGAGTAACAGTAAGGGAGTTGGCCACGTGAGCGGAGGGTCCCCAACCCGTAAAGGTACCTCTGAGCACTAGTTACCGGACTGGTAAAGTCGGTAAACAGTACCACAGCGACCCTCCGATCACCATTCAAGTCACAGACCGGAACGTTAACTGGGATTTGAACCGGCAACCCTCTGGTTCATGTCCCGGGGCTCAAGTCCTGGGGTCGGCGACCCTCGGGTTCAAGTCCCGGTACGGTACTTGAAACAGGACTTGAACCAGATGGTTGACGGTTCAAGTCCCGGACAAGTAGCATTGAGATATGTTTACTTGTACAGGACTTAAACCAGCAACCCTCTGCTTCAAGTGTTAGAAAAAGGACACAAACAGAGATTGACAGAGACAGGACTTCTGTGTCGGTGATCTGTGATCGGCGGGTCACCGGTCCAAGTTCCAGACTGGTATAGGTACCACTGAGATATGTTTACCGGTACGGGACTTGAACCAGCAAACGTCCGGTTCGAATCCCGGAAAAAGGATATAAACAGACAAACACAGAGTGACAGAGACAGGACTTAATCTGCGATCGGAGAGTCACCGGTTCAAGTCCCAGACTGGTATTGGTACCACTGAGACATGTTTACCAGTCTGGGACTTGAACTGGCGACCCTACGATCAGAGTTTAAGTCCCAGTTCAGGGTCGCCAGTTCAGGGTCCCTTCAACTGTGATTGGAGGGTCACCAATGCCGGGCCCGCCACTTGAACTGTGATTGGAGGGTCACCGGTCAAAGTTCCAGATTGGTATAGGTACCACTGACATATGTTTACCGGACATTTGCTGGTTCAAGTCCCGGAAAATGGATATACACAGACAAACACAGAGTGACAGAGACAGGACTTAATCTGTGATCGGAGAGTCACCGGTTCAAGTCCCAGACTGGTATAGGTACCACCGAGATATATTTACCGGTCTGGAACTTGAACTGGCGACCCTACGATCACAGTTTAAGTCCCAGGTCAGGGTCGCCGGCTCAGAGCCCGGGACTTGAACTGTGATTGGAGGGTCACTGGTTCAAGTCTCGGAGAGGTTAAGTTACCACTGAGGTATCCATTAACAAGATACCGTCCCCAAGCACTGCTCCCAGGGCACTGCCCATCATCTGCCCACTGTTCCTTCATGGATGTATCAAACACAGAGGTCACATCTCATCCCCACGCTTTCAAAGTATTGGGTCTCTGAAAACTTTTACGCCAAAACTTTTTGGCCACCGTGCTGGACTCACTGAACTGAGGGAGTAATCACCATCAGTGACCACCAGCACCAGTCCTATTCTCTTCCTCTCCTCGTCCTCTTCTTCTTCTTCTTCTCCCATCTTTACAGCTAGTAAAAGAAACTTGTCGAGTGCTTGACACGTCGAAGGCCCGTCGAGAACAAGAAAAAGACGCTCTCTCTATTGGGCAGCCGTCCTGAAAAATGCGACTCGTTTGAACGTTCAACGAGCCTTCGCGTTCTCTCTCTCTCTCTCTCTCTCTCTCGTGTAAACACAAATGACAAAAAAAAACTGGCGCTAAGAACTAATACTGCGTTTTGGCAGGCGGCGGAATAATTAACGGGAGCTTTTAGGCCCCGCTACCGGCCGGGCGGCAAATCCGCAGGCAGTGGCGAGAAGAAAATATGGTTTTAACGAGTCAATAATGGCGAGAGCGACGGGAACGACGTAATCAATGGCACTGCAACGTTTCCAAACAAGCGGCTGAATTATACCACCGATAATTGATTCCCTTCCTCATTTTGCCCCCGCTCCGTTCTCGGCTGTGATGTCATTTCCTATCGATTGCTTCCTGGGCCTGGTGATGGGAAGTTTCCTGGAGTTTATTTGCCTCCTGCGTTTTTGTTTTTGTTTTTTTTTTCCCCTCTGCGAAACGTCCCCCACCAACCACCCTCCGCCGCAGCGGCGGCGGCGGTGGTGGAAATTTGCGAGCCGCGCCGACGGCTTAACCAAAAAGGATTAACTCGCATATCCAACGGAGAACACAGATAATGCTGGGTAATTGGTAAAAAATGAAGATGAATGGGACAGCAAGATAAGGACCAATTAGTTCCTCCATGCTTACAGCTGTGGTCTCACTACAGATCCATCTCGCGAGTCCTGGCCCCTTCTCTGCCAGGAGGAACCGGGCGGAATTAGCGGCTCTGACCCCGGCCCGGCCCGGCACCGGCCCAGCGCTGGGAGGCCCAGCCCTCGTCATCTTCTTCTCCCTTCCCCCCCCCACCCCGCTTCGATTTTCAATTCGCTTCTGCCACAGACACCTGTCACGAGCCCCCCGTCGCTTTGGGGCCGAGTCAAGTGGAGTCGAGTCGAGTCGAGTCGAGTTGAGGGCCTCGGGTCTGAGAACGGAACGCGGGCGAAACTAGCCTTTAAGTTCGCACCGCTTATTTCATTACGCCGGCATCATCTGGTCGGCGATATGCGCAATTCCCCCATCTAATTACGGAGAGGATTTAAGGTCCATTAACGCCGCCGTGGCGAGGAATCAGATGTAAAATGGCACCCAGTGGCCGCAGGGAGCCGTTCTACTCTTCACCTACCTTTTTTTTTTTTTACTGCCCCCCTCCCCTTAACCCAAAGCTTCCAAACAACTTGAGCTGCCCCCTATTATTTTTTTTCTGTTGAGCTCTTCCTCGCAATTCTCTGGCTGGAATCGGGCAGGTGTTGGTAAGGAGGCGGCTGACGGGATCGCTCCCGCTTCGGATGACGGAGGGTCCGCTCAGGGGTCAGCTGGAATGGATTGATGTTTATTTGTCTCCCCGGGCGGCGTGTCGCACGCATTTTTGCCTGGTTTGTGATCTGTAATTGTGGCATTTCCTGCGAGTCTGCCGTAAGACGTGTATCGTACGGTGGCGAGACCTGGCGCTTTCCTCCCTCCGCGCCACCGACGCGTCTCGTGGAAAGAACGGGACGGAAATGTAAATAAGCTTGGGCGAGCAAACGCGGGCTTTAATCGCTCAAGACGTTTGGCTGACTCGGATAGACTCGTCTCTCTCTTTTTTATTCCTTCCCCTCGTACAATTAATAGTACCGATGCAAAGCGTGGAGAGACGGGGGGAGAGAGAGAGAGAGACGGGGAGAGAGAGAGAGCCTGCGTTGCATATTTAATGCCGGGGGAGAACATTAGCCTGTTCAATTTACATCAACACAAAGCCAACACGGACAAGTCCAAGTCCAGAGGAGAACACAACGTCCTTCACACTCTGTCTCAGCCTGTCTGCGTCTCAGACGGCGACGCGCACAATGCGGAGCGGGGGGATCTACATCAGAAAAGGAACCTTTTGGAAACTGAGGGCGCCAGGAAGGAGGGAGAGGGGTTGCGTGGGGGAGAGCTTCCTTACCAAAAACTCCCTCGACGGAAAAAAAAAAAAAAAAAACGTTCCGTTGCTGTTTACGCTCTTATTATCATTCGCATTTCTGATTTACAGCACCGATTCCGCTAGTAATATCTCGAAAAAAATAATTAGAGCTCCGTGCCACTCGGTACGGCTAAATAAAAAGAGCTCTATCCAAAAAAGATTAGGGGAACAGCTGCCCCGATTGCGGCATGAAGTCACGGCCCAATCCCGGGTGTTCGACGCTGGCTGGAGTGGAGTCGAAGTTCCCCGCAACTGGAGTCATTTCTATATCTGTCAAACCATTTAGGCGGGACGGAATTTCTGGACGCGAAAGCGGGACTTATTAGGGCGTCTACGGGCGACGGGAAGTCTGGAAATGCCGATCGGCGACTTGTGAAAAAGCTGCATTACGGCTCACTCATATATTTTCTATTTATTAAAAAAATAAATAAATAAAAAAACCCTTCTTTTTAAACGCGTCGCAGCCCTGCGATTCGGCCCACCTCTAGTGGAATGACCTTTCCGTTTTAATGCGGTAATGATCTTGTGCGGCGACGAATCGCGCCGGGAGACAAGGAGGGAAAACACTGTCCATTTCACTTAAAAACCTAATTTATGTCGCAATTAAAGGCTGAAAGGAGCGCCGGCTCCCCGCCGGCCCCGGGTGCCGAATAAAGCCGGCTATATTTCGCCCCGCTTATCTGGTGGCCCGATCCCATTGGCCGCCCTGTCACAGGAGAGTGCTTCGTATAAACAAGAGATTGCGCGGACATCCACTAATCAATATTAGGATGGCTTCAGTACCAAACATCATTTGTCTCGCGCGCCGTTTCTTTGACCAAACGAAGCATTAATTCAAATCATAAATCCGCATCCTGATTTCAATCCGGCCCACCCCTCCACCCCACAAAAAAAAGAAAAAAAAAAGGCGAAGCCCGGTCTCGGTCGCCGGCCCGGCTGCCTTTAATGATTTATTTTCTACATTTCTGCGAGCGAGAGATTTGTCCATTGGCGGTGACGGGTCACCTTCAAACGCCACCGGCAGACTGTTCATCACCATGCAGACTAGCATCTCATCGCTGCGAGTAAATATTAAAGTAAAAGAATCCAATTGATTGTGGATGGGCTGGAGAGGCGTCGCTGCCATATATTTTACTCGCCGCCGCTAATGCCTCTGTCCTCCGCTCGACACCCCCGCCTCGGCCCCCCGAATTATTATTCTTCTGGGAGCAGGCGTGCTCAAGGTTACAATTTAAATTGTAAAAAGATAAAAACAGTTTCTTATTAGCTTCATTGCCACAGCCTTGCCCATTCCCATTCGCATTTATCTCTATTTCGGTGACCTCGCAGCCCCCCGCCGCCCACGTCGCCCGGCGACTGATGACCTCAGCAATCGCGCATTCCGACTCAAAAAAAAAAAAAAATCCCTCAAGCTTCTCGAGACCCGTACGGGCCAAAACGCGGCTGTAAAACACAGGGAGCTGGCGTCTGAGACGGAAGCGGCACGCGTAATTCGGCTCAGGGATTAAGGGTATCATTTGTAATGGATTTGTGGTTTTACTCGGCGGTGTGATTTCCACAAAGAAACGGCTTTAAGTAACGTTGCGAAGAGGGGCGGACAGATAGAGGCGGGGTGGATAAAAAAAGGCGCAGATCTGAGTGTTTCGGCAAAGAAAAAAAAAACAATTAATTGAAACGGGGGACATTCAAAACCAATTTTCTTCGCCAAATTGAATTAGCGGCTCGCTTAATAGCTATTAGCGAAGTGCTCATGGACGCATTTAATGCGCCGCTGTTTTAAAAGAGCTCCGGCAGGTAATTATGGATTCGGGAAAAAAAAAAATTAAAACCTAAACAACAAGAAAATAAACAGACTTGTTTTGGGAGAAGTTGCCATTTTGCTGGAGATGTGCTGCATGAGGTATGAAAGGTATGAAAGTGAGTGATTATTGGTCATTGTGAACACACCACAGCACAGCGAGCAAAATCTGACCTCTGCATTTGACCCATCTGTGAAGGAGTAGTGGGCAGCTGACACACGGGCAGCCCCCGGGGAGCAGTGCTTGGTGACGGCACCTCGCTCATGAGGACCTCAGTGGTACCTTTACCGGTGCTGGGATTCAAACCGGCGTTACGCTATCAACTGCAACCTGGTGTCGTAACGTGGAGCCCGCACTGACCTCTCAAACCGCAATCGATAATCCGAAGACTAAAAATTTTTTATATACGATACTAATGTATGTCCCCTTCTGAGTTTTGTTTTCTTTCGATGGGATTCTGACGTTCACCGGTCTTCACTTATTTGATACTTGTTTCTAGGTAAGAAGAGAATCTACAATTTCGGAAGGCAACGTTAAAACAAAAAACAAGCCCCTGCTGAGAAAACCAGCACAGATCAGAGTAGGTCGTTATTGATTTGAGGTCGACCGATATTGGCTTTTCAGGGCCGATATCGATACCGATTATTGCTAGTTAACGGGCCGATAATTTTTTTTTTTCAAACATCAACCCAAAACTTCATATAAATAAAGTGAAAGTGAGTGATTATTCGTCATTGTGAACACACCACAGCACACAGTGCACCACAACCAAATGTGACCTCTGCATTTAACCCATCCGTGAAGGAGCAGTGGGCAGCTAACAAGCCCCCGGAGAGCAGTGCTTGGGGACGGTACCTTGCTCATGAGTACCTCAGTGGTAACTTCCCCAGCCCTGGATCTGAACCTGCGAACTTCTGATCACGGGGCGGCGAACACCCTACCGTTACGCCAGCAACTGCCCCAAATGACGTTGTTGTTTCGAAATACTTAAACATTTGACATTATTTTACATTAAATCATATTAAATAAACATTTTGATAACATTATAAAACTGTGAAACGTAAATTTCAGTATTTCAAGTTGAGCAGCAGCAGGTTGCGGTGAAGAAAGCAAAGCTGCTCAGCGTGCTCCTCACTTAACCCAGATCTCGGGTGACACACAGCCAATCAGAGAGTGTTGACATTAAATGAAGCGGCGAGTCGAGTGAAGAGACGGCAGTGGAGCCACTTTAGAATGACTTAATAGCGGTCAAAATTAAACACTGACACCAATAATCGGCAAAATGTCTAATATCGGCGTCCCGATAATCAGCCCGGCCGATAATCGTCGAGCCTTATTACTAATGGCTGGCTATAGCTAGGCTGAAGCAAGTTGAGGCTTCAACACAGACTAAAACAAGCCCAGTATGAGTACGAGGCTGAACGACGGCTTTACACTTGGATGGAAAGGAGCGGGACGAGGACGCCGAGAGATGAAGGACGTGATTCAACGTTGGATCTTCCTGCGAGTGACGAGAGACACGTCTTCGTCAAATCCTGCGTTGAAGGCTATCGATTTCAATATTAGGAAGGAAAAACTGTTTGTCTTGAACGCTTAAGCAGAACCGTGACGTTATCTCCAGTCACAGGAATGCTGTATCGTTTTTCTTTGTCCCTTTAATCCTGGAACACTTGAGTGGACAAGTATCCCCAAGTGCCTCAAAAATGAAGCAAAGAATAATTAAGATCAAAGTAAGTATCCCTGCATGTCTGGTGGGGGTTCAATTCCCCTACGGTGGGGTCTACTTTTAGGGGTAGGTGGTAGTGGAACGGTTACGGCGTTGACCCACTGAGCAGAAGGTCGCCTGTTTGAATCTTGGACCACTGAGGTTCCGTGCTCCTCAGGGGATGCTCACGCTAGCTGTCCACTGCTCTTTCCTGGATGGGTCAAATGCAGACGTCACGCTTGGTCGTGGTGCACTGTGTGCTGTGCTGTGCTGTGGTGTGTTCACAATGACCTACATTCACCTTCACCTCACTTTCACTTCAGAGGGTTTGCCAAATTGGTTTGGAACCAAACTTACCTTAAAGTGCTCGAAAAGAAGTTGAGTAAAGCTGGTGGTCAGCCTAAAATTAGACCACGTTTAGATGAAGCAACTTGTGGGATTCTCCAGCAGGCAACGTACCATACTGTTCACGAGGAACTGCGTTTAGATGTAGGTTTGCCCATGTTGCAATAAATCCATCAGCCGTCGCATTATTAGCGGCAAAACATAACGACATGAGAGACTGTTGCACAGTATTCCACAGTCTGCCTGGTAAAGGTCAGTGTGTGTGTGTGTGCGTAAGAGACTCACCCACGCTTGAGCTGAGGTCTCCGTTCTCCGCGTCGGCGCTGTGCTGGTGGTTGTTGGCGTGGTAGCTGCTCATCACCTCCAGCTTGATCTTCTTCACCTTCATGGCCTCTGCGATGGCGGCGTTGGTGGCGGCTGCGGCGGCGGCGGCGGCTGCCGTGAGCCCTGCCGAGGGAGAGTTGTTGGTTTGTCTTACAAACTTGTCAGACTTTGTCAATTTAAAGTTACCAGTGTTGTGTGGCACGTTGTCACACTTGGGATTGACTGTGTGTTCAAGAATAAAGAGAAAAACGTCCGACTTCTCCAGGGGAGGAACGCGATTACGGCCTTCGTGTGTTCGACAGACAGTTCCGTTTAACGGTGACACTCAAACAACATCCGCTCCCGGATAACAAAGACGAACGACTGGGGTAACTTAAGCGGAGACTCCGATACGCATGGTCTCGCCGTTTTCGCGATCAGAGGAAGTAAAGTTGGGAGTGGATCGAGCCGCAACTGGAGCGGAACATTAGCGTCGCCGTCGGAGCTGCCCCGTCACGTTTTCCCGACTTGAAGTCTGACTGTCGCCGACGTCTTCTCTTATTTCCATCTCTCTACCTTTCACTCACACTCTCTCTCTCTCTCTCTCTCTCTCGCTCGTCTCCCCGAACGCCACGGCGCTTTGATGGTGACAGATGGAGCCGGGACGACTTATCGGGACTGACGTGTTGCCATGGATTCTGTTTGTAAATAAACGGGTCGGGGATGTATGACAAAGTGAAAACAAACAGGCGGCTTCGGCGGGAAGCCTCTGATGGCAAACCAAACGAAAAAAATCTCTCTCTCTCTCTCTCTCTCTCTCTCCCGCTGAAGAGTGAGTTAAGTTTTTGCTGAAATATGTCAATTGCCGCCTTTACTGCTTTGATGACGGAACACGCCGATCCGAATCCGGGCTCCGACTGCGGTAATAAGCTCCTCCATTGTGTTTAATGTCGTTAAATGGAGCATTGTCACTCCTTTTAAGGGGGAAGAAAGGGAAGAGTCGCTCGGTGTCGTTCCGTCATGTGCAGCAAACCCGAACGACTACGGCAGGCTGAAAGGGAACGGTTCGAACGACGCCTTGGATGCATCAATGGAGAGAAATGAAACGGCGACGGACGATGAATGAAAGCTCCTTCGCCACCTCCACCTCCACGTAGAAGATTGCAGTAACAGCACAATGGGCCCACATAGGAACATCGAGGGCTGCTCTAGGTGGGATTTACCGTCTACTACACAGGCAAAGGTTGAAAGGTGGCGTGTGACGGAGGAGTACTACGTGAAGTCACCAGTATTGAGGAAATCCTTACGACATTCAATGGAGACCGATTAGAATTTGACCTCTAAAGGAGACCGACATCACCGCTTGCTTGCCTTTACTAAAAAGCAAGGTTGTGATTGACATTTACAGCATTTAGCAGACGCTCTTATCCAGAGCGACTTACATTTCCCAATTTCAGGGACAGTTCCCCTGAGAACAACTCAGGGACCCAATGGTGGTAACGCCAGAGGTCGGATTCGAACCCACAACCCCTTGGTCCAAAGGCGAGTGTTCTACCACTAGGCCACCAACATCATTGGTGAGTGATGGCTCAGTGGAAGAACACTCAGTAGAGCTGTACTATTTGTGACCCTCCACGGCAAAACCAGTCTTGTCGCAACGGAGGTTTCCGAGAAAAACGAGGGTTTATGTTGCGTGGGGTAAAATTTGGGATTTTTGGTTTTTAGTGTTTTGAAACAGTGGGAGGTCTATACTGTAGTGTTGTGAATAAGTTTGGCTGAAAAACTTACCCTTTCCATCCTAAAAACGTGACTTTCTTGAGGTGAGGAATTCAATTCCAGCAGAATGTTCAAAGTTTCTGTTTTGACCGCTCTACTCCAATATTTACGGTAAATCCACTGGTTGACTAGCGTGAAGATATTTCTCCGGAATCCATCTTCGTCTCCCGAGTTCAGTTAACCTAACGCAGGTAGGCTATCCGTGTGGCTGTGAATGCAGCGTAGGCTAGCGTAAATGCAAACGTAGCCGCGACCGCAGCAAGCGTCTGTGAGTGCTACGGCGATAGTCAACTTCGACGGCAGATTTCTCCGTTTCTCACCTGGCGTGACAGGAGAAACCCGACTCCTTTGATTATCTCAGTCATATGTCGTCCCATTCATTCCATATAGGTATCGTTTAAACTCCTAACACTTGCCTTCAAGGCCAAGATGGATCTGCACCTCCTTTACCTATCAAAGCACTTACAAAACAACGTGTCACTTCGTCTCTGGAGAGCATCAACTGCTGCTCGTTTGAACCACCTCTACTTAAGAGAAGAGGAAACATGCATCAAACTTCTTGCAGTGCTGGCTCTTTCAGTGGTGGAATCATCTCCGCTGTCAAGTAGAATGGGGTTGAGTCCCTTGCTGTCTTCAAACCGCCTGAAGACACACTTCTTCAAAGAGTATCTAGGGACTAATTTTACCTTTTATGTAAAAACCTTAAAAAAAAACCACCAATATGTGTCCGCTCGAACTTCTTTCCCCAACTCCATTCTTTTTCGTTAAAGTATAAAAAACTTAGTCTGTGGTAACGGTTTAACTACAGATGCTCTATAGCTTGTGGATCTAGGCCAGTTGTGGACTACAAAGACTGTTGTAAGTCGTCGGGATAAGAGCGTCTACTAAATGACATAAATGTAATGTAAATGAGGAATTCAATTCCAGCAGAATGTTAAAAAAGTTTCTCTGTTTTGACCATTTACCCAATATTTACGGTGTAAATCCACTGTCAATTAGCGAAGATATTCGAATCCATCTTCGCTTCCCGAGTTCAGTTAACTCTAACGAGGTAGACTATCCGTGGCTGTGAACGCAGCGAGGCTAGCGTGAATGCAACGAGCTGCCAATCGCGACCAAGCGTCTGTGAGTGCTACGGCGATAGTCAACTTCGACGGCAGATTTCTCCGTTTCTCACTTGGCGTGACAGGAGAAACCCGACTCCTTTGAATGTTGATATCTCAGTCATATGTCGTCCCATTCATTCCATATAGGTATCGTTTTGAAGCTTGATTTATGCCCTTTCATGGAAACATAACAGAATTTGCGACAAGCGACTGGTTTTGCCGTGGAGGGTCACATTTAAAGTAGAACATGGTCTTGGAGCCCTTGAGGTAATGGAGTCCATATTCATATTCGATGGACAGGAACTGTACCTCTAAATGAGACCTGACATCACAGCATACTTCCAGCTTTAGCAGTGGTGCATTCTGGTTATTTTTAAGAAAGGGTTGGTGGTGGCCTCATGATAGGATTTAATTCTCTAAGCCAAGAGGTTATGGGTTCAACCTCCAGGAAGACTGCGATGTCTGACCGATGTGTACATGATCACTGAATCGATGCATTGATGTATCGTCCCAGCCCTAGCCCAAACCCCTTTAACCGTAAGCCGGTTCTCCCTTTTGAGCAACAGAGCCTGGGCGGACGGAGGCTCTGGGTAAATTCGCTGCCACTTAGCTGTCACGTCTCGCCGACGCGACTGCAGAGGAACTCTAATAGCGAGGCCAAGGGCGGGAACGGGGAGGGGAAGGGAAGGGAGGGGAGGCGATGGCGGAGAAATCGAACATGTGGCATTAGTACGCCACCCTGCTTCCCCAGCAGCTGATAGGCAGATGGCGGCGGGCGGCGCGGGCGGCACGGGCTGAGGGCGCATCTCATTTCGCGGGCCTTGTTTGCATTTTGGAATACATCAGGACCATATTGACGTACAGTATACAAGGTGTCAGAGAGGCCGCTCTCGTTTGCTGGCGTGCCTCTGTTCCATATGCATGCTCCCCCCAGCCCTCCCCGCCACCTCCCAGCCCCGCGCCACAGCTAGCCCTCGACATAATGAACGTGGCCTCCGGTCCGACCGAAGGTCAGCTTTCATTTACGGATAATCGGCCGGAGTCAACTGTTTTCCAAATGATATGCAGAGTGGTATTTAAAAAAACAACAACAACAGAAAACCAAATAAATAAACGGTAAATGAGCGGTAATCAGTTTCAGGATGTGTTTTATGACGGATTCGCCCGCTCCGGTTAAACGGGATTAAACAGCCCGTTTTCTTTGAGAACAAGTCAGAGAGGCTGTCTCGCCCCATTTATCACCTTACTGAAATACCGAACGATGAAATCTCCTCCAGGTCGGAGCAGTATCGATAAGCAGATTATCATAATTTTACGCTTAATTAGCCAGACTTAATGTTACTGGGCAAAAAGCGTGGAATACGCTGCGGGAATTTTTACATCTGCACCTTTGATGTACAGAGAAACACGCAAAGAGAGGGAAAATTAGTGTGACTTCAATTTCTGTGTTCATTTCAGTTGGATATTTATTGATTGAATGATTTATATTTACTGCCTTAGTTACGTTCCCTAATTAGAGGGACAGTCTCCCTGCAGCAACTTGAGGTTAAGGGCCGAGATATACTGAACGCTACGTGATGCGTACGCTTGCGAACGCTGCTGCTACGCTAGCGTTGTACTGACTATACTTGCGCGTAGAGAGTAGAACGCAGCAGCGCAAGAAAACTGCGGTGAAACGAGGGGAAGATGACGTCGAAGGTAAAAATGATTTGCATTCGGATGTTAGGAAGGGGCAAAAAAAAAGACGGCAACACCGTTCAGCCGCGTTGATAGTAAACAACGTCACGTCCCAAAACTTGAACACAATGCCCCCGCCGTTTTTTGCTGGAACTGCAACTCGCGCGTAAATTTCTAGCGACGCAAGAACACTGGGAACGCGCGGCAGCCGTGATCCGCGCACATACGCGTTCTGAGCGTTAAGTATATTTTCGGCCCTAAGGGTGTAGTCAGAACCGGGAAAGTCCGTTAGTTTGCTTGCTTTGGTCCTGACCAAATTTTTTCTTCGGCGCGGTTCGCCTTCTCATTGTAGGCCTTTGTAAGTGGCGATATGGTTTATACAGTTACATAAGTTTGCAGAAATGTTTCAGCGCCAAGAGCGTTTGATGCAACGTCGGCTTTACAATATGACGCTAGTCATTTTGCAACGGCGAAGACGTGCTGCAAGACGCTCTGCTTTTTTTTTTTTTTTTTTGCAGCTGGGTCGGATCGAGGTCGGGCTGCTTTCGCACCTTAAACCAACTGTGCCCGAATTGGTTTGGAGCCAAACCGAACCGAAACGAGACCACCTCTTCAGCTGGGGGGCGGTACAGGTGCCTGCCCAAAAGGTCCGAACCGAGGGAGGAAACCAACTTGGGTTCATTTTAGCTGTAACGTTTGACGGAACGTGCGATCTGACAGCGATATGATGCAAATAAAGCGGCTGCTTGAGAGAGCTTCAGAAACGACCGGCGCACTTTGAGCTACACCTGAAGATGCAGATGGTACCACAAGGTCGCAGGTTCGAATCCAGGGCCGGTAAAAGTTAGCACTGAGGTACTCGTGAGCAAGGTACCGTCCCCAAGCACTGCTCCTCGGGCGCTGTCCGTGTCAGCTGCCCACTGCTCCTTCGCGGATGGGTCAGACGCGGAGATCCCATTTGTTTGTGGTGCGTTCACAATCACAACGAATCGCTCACTTTCACTTCAAATAAAAAGCTGAAACACCCAGCTCTAGTTAAAACCTATTCATAAATTCAGCAAGTCCAGTTTGGGAGGGGGTGGGGTGGGGGGGGTCACACCCCACCTCTTAAAGGGCACCACGTTTATTAAGCAAAACGACAAAAAGCACAGCACAATCCGTTTCGGCACGGCACGTTTCAATAACGCCTTGCCGACGAACCGCGGCGCTCCCACAAACAATGTGCTTTCCGCCCCGGCTTCCGAGTCCACTCTCGGCGCCCCGGCACATCCGTACGTGGCTCCGCCGCGCCCTCCCTTCTCCCTCATTAGCGCTCATTAGCATGCGCGGCAACAATGGCGGAGATGGCGCTGTTTAGACTTTTGAAAGTCACCTTTAAATAGCGACTCTCAGGTCTGTGTGTGTGGGTTTTTTTGTTTTTTTTTTGCCGCATTCGAGGTGGAGGGTGGGGAGGGGGGAAGCGAGACAGAGAAAAGCTCCTCGGCCATAAACAAACAGGCGAGACGTGTGGCGCGGCCCGGAGACAGCCCACGTCTGCCAGAGCGGCTCTGTTTGGCGGGGAGGGGGGGGGGCTAGGGAGGGTTGGACGAGCGGCTCGGCAAATAAAGAACTGCACGCCACTGTCCGTTCACCGTAAAAACAGCAAATAATGGAGACGGGGTCCGATCGCGGCCCCTGGAAGCAGCTGTCATATTAAATAATAATGAAAGATCTATTAATATGCAAAGGAACCAGCAGCAGACTGGCTTAACGCTGTCATGCCTCTGCATATTGTCAGAATGTTCATTATTAATTAACATGCGGCCTGCCCCATACCTGCGCAATGTCACTACGCTCCTCCAACGAATACCCCAAGTATGCGGCCCCCTCTTCCACTAATAGTGTAATTAAATTAAGATCAGATTAACTTCACATCGGTACACAAAGAGTGACTTAGTGGCGTGGACGATAACGGCTTACCAGCGCTTATCTGCCGCCTTTTCAGCCCCACAAATAACGACCGGCCGCTTGATTTCTCAACGGAAGAGCGCAACTCCGGGGATTAACGGCAACCTGGGTTGCGACCGGGTTTGGGTGAAGGCGGGAGGGGAGAAGGGAGACGCTCGGCGGGCGGGGAGGGGAAAAAAAAAAAAAAGGAGCGGCGTTAGAGCTGACTGATGTGTTTATGACAGTCTAATCTCGCGTCTGGAAGCAGGGATGTGCGGGGGTCTTGGGGGTCTGAGCATTTCATTAACCCCATTTGGTGGAGGAGCTCACGCAGCGTCCAGGTCCTCACCGGTGCCTGCTGTTTCGCACAGTGGACGGTCAGGAGAATGATGCCGGGACATTTCTGTACTCGCCTTGGAAAGTCTGGCACGGCCCAGGGACTGCTTTGGTTGAAGTGACGCGTGCGTTTTGCGTCGTTTGTTATTAGAGATGGGTCGATCCCACTTTTTTATGTCCGATAACGATACCGATATTGTACATTTGGATATCTGCCGATACCGATACAAATCCGATACGGTCACAGTCTTTATTTAAACACAAAATAATGCTTTAAAATGTCTGAACACGACTGAGATTATTGTTATGCTTCAGGAAACGCATGATTTAAATACTGTTTTCCTACTAAAACAATGTAATAATTACACACATGTACAGTAATCCCCCAGTTATACGCGGATCAGGACTCGCGGATCCAGTCTTACGCGGATCAGGACTCGCGGATCCAGTCTTACGCGGATTTTTCACGAGAACCGAACTCCTCGTTTTACGCGGAAATCTCCGCAACAGCGCGGAACCTGCAATTTTTTTTTTTTTTGCTTTTTTCGTGGCAATATATTTTATTTCTAAATTATTAAGAAAAATATAATGTACTCATTTTGTAACATAAATATGAACGTAAATTCTGTATAAATGTTTTTGTACTGTCGCGAGAGCACAAAGAAAACTCTTTTGGGATAGTTAAATATGCTGTACTGGGACTTGCATCGGACAGCCGTTTTTTTTTTTTAAAGCACTGATTGCCTGTCCGCCTCCCCTGACTCAAAACCTAATTATTGTTTATAATATTTGCGTCTCGGCCGAGAAAGACAGGCCGACGGCCGCCGTGCATCGGACAGCCGTTTTTTTTCCCCAGAGATACAGACTGCCAGTCCGTCCCTGACTCATCTTGAGTGTTTTTTAAAGCCCAATAGTTTTATTACTGTACTGTAAATTAAATTAATAGAGGCGGTCAAGCTCAGTCGCTGCCCAATGTCTGTGTCTCTACAGTAAGACGCGCCGCTGATGAACAGTAAATTATTGAACTGTAAAAAATATTGGTCACTACACCTACATTTTACTGTATTTGTATTTTTTTACTAAAAACTACACTAATTTATTACTGTATTTACCTGTTTATACCAAAGAAAGTGTCCTTGCATGAATTACAGTACACACCTGTATGGGCATACCTAATATTTTCGTAAAGAGTAATGTATTAAACTGAGTTTTAAATGAAATTAAAGTTTTGGGGGCATATTTAGGGTTTACACTATAAAAATAGGCATTTTTTAAAATCAAAACACAATAACGCGGTTTTTCATTATACGTGGGTGTTCTTGGAACGTAACCCCCGCGAATAACGAGGGATTACTGTATATGCTAAATTGTTTGTTCTCAAAAATTGTTCGTTTAGACATATAAATATTTCTTCTTTCTTATTGATTACACCATAACATTATAAAATTGAAAAAGATTTGATCAACTGAAAATGAAATACTGAAGTTTGTCATTTTGAACCAATTTGGCCTGTAAAATGAACTGCTTTTGCAGAGAACTACATTTCCCACGATCCTCTGGGCGCGCCCCGGAGCCGCGTCACAATGACGCGTTGGGCGCGCGTTCCAGAGTAAACGATGGAAAATCTAAATCAACGGCAGAATTGTGAGTAGAACGCTGGTTGTTGTGGTTATTTATCAGCTAAAATATGGTTTGTGTCTGTAATAAAGGGGACGTTTTGACCGAACTGGAGCGTTTTGCGAGTAACGGTGCTCATGCGCGCGGTCAATAACACAGCGCGTGTGTTTACATCGCGAAAAATATTTTTACGGATTTACTTCTGTTTTAATGCAGGAACATCTCACAAATACTTCCACATACAGAGGGATCAGGTCTCGTCTTGATCGCGCCACTGAAAACGTTGTGTGTCACTATTAAGCGTCCGTGTGAAATGCAAGCGGAGCTGCTCTAGCGAGTAAAAATGAATTAAACCAAGCTTCGTAAAGTAAACTTTACATAGAGTAGACGTACACAGAGAGACGACGTGGCTCCAGGTTTTACAGTTTGAACAGAAAAGGCACAAAGTAGGAAAATATATAAATACAAATAAGTCATATAGGAAAAGTACATATATATGCAAAGGCTGTAAAATACAAGAAACTTTCAAGTAGACGTAGGAAAAAGAGAGTTCAACTACCATTTTAGATCCGGGATTTCTTTTTGCATTGGACCTGCACATGTTTTGCGGCGGTTAAATATGAGAATTCTAAACCGGCGGTGTACGAGGAGGTCCAATAAGACGCCCGATGTCGTGACAACAGACAAGTGGGGAGATTCCGTGCACGAAAACTGAAGTGTCTGCGTGAAAACGCATTAATTACATTAGGCGCTCGCACCTCGTGACTCTCCTATGGAACGCCTCGCACGCAAAAACACTACAGTGCTAATCCCCCCGTCTGGCGCCGCCATCGCTGGGTGCCTAAACAAGAGCCTTAACCTCAAGTTGCTCCATGGAGAATGTCCCTGTAATTAGGAAATGGACCTCGCTTTGGATAAAAGCGTCTGCTAAATGGCGTGAAAATAAAAAATAAAGTAAAATGTAGTTCTCTTCCAGAAAGGCTGACAGAAGATCATTTTATGAGCCAAAAAACACGAGTCCAAATCGGCTCATGATGAATGACCCAAAACCTTAATATTTCTTCATTTTTAATTGAACACAGAAAATATTTTTTCCGTTCTATAATGTTAGAGAGTAATCAATAGGGAAAAATACATGTCGAAAAATGCATTATTCGTTAACGAAATTTTTATTCTGCATTTTGATGGATACTAAATGTATGAAGAAATGTTTCCGCCTGGCACCAACCTTATTTTTCTTCACAGTACTAAGCCATAGAATGCCTCTACATAATTCAAACTCTGTAATCCAATAAAACACACACCGTTCTCACTATTTCTAGTAGTTATGTCTACAGTTCCAGCACTTTTATACTAGATAAAGCTGAAAAAGTAAAAAAAATTCTACAGGCGCAGACCCATTTTCATCAGAAATGTGCTGATTTCAAGACTGTTTTAGCATTTACACATCAAACTAGGGATGCACCGATCCAAGTTCTTCAGTTCCAATACCGGTGCCGATACTTGGGCTTTGGGTATCGGCGGATCCCGAGTACCGATCCGATACCAGGTCTTTTTTTTTAACCTTTACAGTCCTAAGAGAATTTGGGGCGTTTGTCTATACCTTTGTTATTCGACTTATTCTAGTGTTTGTGTAGAAGTTAGCCATACACGCCTTATGTTGCTGTGTTTAGGACATGAGGACAGTGTCTGTTTTATTGGATGAAGAGATATTTTATGGCTCAGTACTATCAAGAAAAACCAGGTCAGTGCAGGTGGACACACTTCTTTATCCATTTGGAATCCATCTGGATATAGAATAAAATGATTTAATAACAAATAATGCATCTTTCTATATTTATTTTTTACTCTCTAACACTGTAGAATGTAGAAAAAGTTTTTCAGAATAATTGACTCATTTTAGCCTACGCCTCATTTTGGACTCGTTTTTGACATAACGGCGTTCCACACGAGAGTGGTTTGTCCTAACGGCGTTCCACACAATAACACGTCAAACTCGCGTCTCGGAATAAACAATGAAAACACAGAGTAAACGGTGTGAGTAGAACGCTGGTTGTTTTTGCTATGTATCAACTAAAATATGAGTTTTGTCTGTAATAAAGGGGACGATTTGACGGAACTGGAACGCTTTTGTGAATGTCAGACTTCCCTGTGAGAGACGCGCGCGCTAACAAACACAGCCAGGAACACAAAGATGGCGAGCGAGAGCTGGTGTTGTTAAAGAAAATAAAAGAATATCATTTGCTTGTACATATAGTTGTGCTCATCGTCGTTTCTAGATGTAGGAATTAGCGTGAATGTCGAGCCAACTGAGCGTGCACGCGTATGCAACCGTAGAAAAGCTACAGTTTACAGATCGGCTCCGTGCCACCGACACCCGATCCGGCTGTTTGAGTCGTTATCGGACCGATATCCCATCCACGTATCGGATCGGTGCACCCCTACATCAAACCATAACAAATGTGAGTAATGCCGGACCGCCTGAACACAACAGCATAAAGCGTGTATGGAGAACTTCTACACACACACTAGAATAAGCCTAAAATCAAAGGTATAGAAAAACATTCCAACCTTCAAACTATCTTCTGAGTCTGATTCTGATTCACGTCATGGTGTTCAGTAAATCCTGGCAGCTGGCAACTCCCTGTAGCATTTGCAGATGCTCAAATACGTAAACAAACACTGTATCGGCAAAAATATAGGGAAGCCTGGTCATTACCCCTACTGGAACTTCTAGGACGTTCCATTCTACATCAGTGGTCATCAATATGTTCCATTCCATTTTTCGGGGGGGTGGGCCGCAATTGGTGCGGTAACGGCAGGGTGTTCACCCCATGATCAGAAAGTCGCAGGTCCGAATCCCAGACCGGTAAAGTTACCACTGAGGTACTCATGAGCAAGGTAGCGTCCCCAAGCACTGCTCCCCAGGTGCTGCCCATGACGGCTGGCCCCCGCTCCTTCACGATGACAAAAAAATCACTCTCTTTGTATAACACGATTGTATAACACGATTTCACACTGTACTATGTAAATGTCTTGACTTCAAGAACAAATTTAAGAAGAACCTTTGGTGAATGACGGCCATTGTCCCTGCAATTAGCAAATGCCTTGCGATCGTAACTTGTAATATTAAATCCTGCCGGGCAGCCGGGGGGCGTTACGGTCCAGCGGTTTGAGAACCAGCAGCTCCTTAACTTTAAAGAACAGACAACCATGAGAGCCGCACGTCGGCCCCCGAGCGACTACAGCGATTTGGAGGGAAGCTGATGTGCCGTAATGCATCCGCAAATAATACAAATTACACATAACGCGGAGAGTCTGCTCCAAAGGCCAAATGCCCCACGGCTGCTCTACAACATGCCCTTATTAAAGCAACCGTGGGGCTGCGGGGCCAAAGAAGACGTCTTTCCCCAAACCGAACTCTTAATGAGCGTGAGGGAAGTACGTTTGGAGACGGAGTCGTGCGGTGGTGCACTAACACTCCACAAACAGATGCTTCCTCTTTTTGAGGAGGACACGTTCTTCGCAACGGGTTCAGACGAGCCTCACTTCTCAGGCAGAATCCTGCCTCCCCGAACGCAGGTGAAGCTTCACTAGAGGGAACAGAGAAGCTAAGATGTGTCATGATTCCATACGCGGCTCGTTAACTTCCTCCGGGCTCTCGCTTCCGTCAGCAAAAAAAAAACCTGATGGATTTTCCCTTTCTTGACATTGGGTGTGTTTAACTCCTTCGTGCATCGTGTCCACTTTAATGGACGGCTTTAAACTTCAGACACTTGCGATCGGACCGAAAAAGGCCTTGATGCTCAAACTGCGAACCACAATTAAACTTACGTATGGGTTAAAAAGGCACAAAAAACACTACAAACATTAGGATATAAACATTAGCAGCAACTAGACGAATCTAAAAAGACCCACAAAATTAAATGTGAACATTTTTAAAAAAGACGAGAACCTTCTCAGTGACGAACAGCGCGTTTGAACCAAAAGATGCAAGCGATTTTTTAAACCCTTGCACGAAGACAAAAAGACGCCAGACTTACTCTCACCCCGAAAACGAGCAGCGTGTAAACGACATGAATATTAAGGGCAGTAACAGCCCCATGTATAAGTGATGGCAGATCTCTTTGCCGGGGGCGAGCCGAAGGTTCCCTCGCCGTCATGACGACGTGCAGGATGCAGAGTGTCCCATCATGGAGGGGAGATGCTCTACTTTGCGTCTTCTCCTCTCGTGCGAAATGGAGACGTCTAATCAATATTGAAGGGGAGTTCTGAGTAAACAATCCAGACGTCTTACCGTACCGCTAATGTTGCAAGCCAGGGATGAAAGTTAAGCACAAGTTTGGAACGCTGAACATTTGGCGGAATTTTTGTTCGCGTCTCTCTCCCGGAAGCCCTCGAACGGCACCGATCAAAGACACGACGCGCGTTCTAAGTATTTCTGACAGTTCATAAAGAGCGAATTAACGATGTAATTGGACACGGCCGTAGCGCTCGTGACGTAGCCAGCTAAGCGAATTAGCAGCGGTTTGGGCCTAGACCGGATCTAATTGATCGGATCCTATGAAGTATATGTAGAATTTCGTGCAAGGAAGTCTCAGCTCGGACTACTACCAGTCCTTTCTTGCGTAAAGAGGGGCGGTTATTAGTAGGGCAGTAAGTTTCACCACGATACAACATTAAATCAATTCAGCGGAGAAGGACGCCATGTATATCACAATCTGCTATGATACGATTTCAACTGAATTCAGCTCAGGGGCCAGTGATTAATATGAGACAATATCTTCTGCTGATTAAACACAATGACTTTCATTCATATCAACTAACCAAAAGCAACCAAAATATCATTTGACTTTGGCTCAACTAGACATGAAATGATTTTATTTTATTTTTTTAGTAAATAAAAGACGTCCTCTTCAACGTAAAGTGATGTTACATTATGTGTAATGTCTGATCCAGAATGAAAACATCAAATTATTTAGGGCTGATGCCACATCGATACATCAGTTCAACGAGCCTGTAATGCCATAATGGGTGGTGGTCTGGTGGTTAGGACAACATAATCTTGCCCGGGATTATTATATCAGTTATTTAAAAAATAAACATTTCTTTTAATTTTCCTGAGTGTTTTTTGTCATGTTTGGTGCCCTTTAAAACATACTACTGTGTGTGTAGACATGCGACTCACGTTTCCAAATGATTAAAATACAGCTTTAGCTTTAATAGATGAGCATATGTGACCTTCCA